>SJXQ01002449.1:0-92207 GCA_006408695.1 Aepyceros melampus | reverse complement strand
TTGGAATTGGAATGAAAACTTAAACACGTAAGATTTAAATATTTTACTATGGAATTTCTTCCTTAGGTTTAAAATTTTTTCTTGATGTATTAAAATTCAACGTGAAAATTCAAGGATCATATTTAATAATTATGAAATTAGTGAGAAAATAACTATATGATTGGAGTCTTATTTAATATATCATCATTCAGTGCATTCACATCCTATTTACTTTGATAAAACTCCTTCCCATTGCTACGAACCAGGACAATTGGAGTGGATTTTATTTGCTCTTATATCATTAAGGAAAATGAATTGGCCTTTGAATTCAGGTTCTAGTTCTTTAAGTGTTAAGGTAAGCATTAAACAGACTATAAAGTATAAAAATCTCAAGTGTAATTTCTCAGGATACAGACATTATGGGTCTTTTATGGGTATTGGAGAGTCAAAACTAACAAGCAGAGGATTGTAGCATATGTAATAACAGTATCACATGCATATAATACAGAATTCTTTTTTAAAATATGTTAAGTCACTGTTATATTTTATGAAAACCAGTTTCATATAGATGCTTTAAAAAGTCACAAAAAATTGATGAGGAGATGGATTTCAAATAGGTACTGACTACCATTAACCTATTCTGTGGTTTCTGACCCTGTTATTGTTCTCCTTTCTGTAGTTTATATTTCCAAGACAAATATCACATTGTCATGACCTGCATTATTCCCCTGCACTCTGGTTTGTTTCCTTGTCTATTCTTGAATTAAAAATGATGCCACTATCATTTAAGAAAGGATGCTGTTGACTTGGAGTTTTATGGCTTCTGACGGTGTTTTGCTTGAGCATCTCTATAGCTTGTTTCATATTCTGCCATATGGTTTAGTTCTTCATAATTTCCCCACCCTCATTACTAAATTGTAAATTAATTTAAGGAAGATCCTGTGCTTTAAATCATTTTCTATCACCTGCCAAAAATGGCACTCTGATTTGCCTATAATAGATGTTTGAATAGGATTTTCTTGACTTGTATGGCTGTAGATGGGGCTTCCAGATGGCTCAATGTTGACTTGGAGTTTTATGGCTTCTGACGGTGTTTTGCTTGAGCATCTCTATAGCTTGTTTCATATTCTGCCATATGGTTTAGTTCTTCATAATTTCCCCACCCTCATTACTAAATTGTAAATTAATTTAAGGAAGATCCTGTGCTTTAAATCATTTTCTATCACCTGCCAAAAATGGCACTCTGATTTGCCTATAATAGATGTTTGAATAGGATTTTCTTGACTTGTATGGCTGTAGATGGGGCTTCCAGATGGCTCAGTGGTAAAGAATCCTCCTGCTAATTCAGGAGACATGGGTTTGGTTCCTTGATTGGGAAGATCCTCTGATGAAGGAGATGGCAACCCACTCCAGTATTCTTGCCTGGGAAATCTCATGGACAGAGAGGCCTGATAGGCTACAGTCCATGAGGCTGCAAAAGAATCAGTCATGTCTTAGCCAGTAAACAACAACAGCAATGGCTGTAGATGCATTCAGCTGGCTGATATTACTATGGAGTGATTTCCTTTCTGGCCGATCATTTTTGTTAGAATTCTGATCAGCAATACACTTGTCATAGTGAGGGCCCAAACCTCAGGCAATCATTACTTGTAAAAGAGGCTGTTGCACAATTTGGTGTGTGTGCTTTGTAAATTTCCTCTTTCTTCCCTGCCTTATTCTGAGATGTTAAGGAGTGAAATATACAAAAACTGAAAACAATGTGGGTTTTGCATATATTTGTAATAAGAACAGGTAATGGCATTTTTATATCCACAAATTGGATAATTAATTTCCAAGTTAGGCACAGTCTATTGCTTTCTTCCTTCTGTTCTTTTCCTCTTTCTCTTTTTCCTTCCTCCTTTCTTTCTCCTGCCCCCTCCTTTTTCTTTCCACACCTTAGAATAGAACCTAAAGGGATAGGCAGATGAACTAATATGAATCATATATTTGAAAATTGAGAAATTTTCTGTGCAAGTCATCAATAGGAACATGTGATGTGTACTGAGTTGGGAGGGAACGGTTTCTGAACATGATTTCAAAAGGCCTAACTTAGATGATGTTCAGCCAATACTGGAAAGATGAAAAGGGCCTGGAGGCCTGTGCAGGCAGGATCATCTAGGTGAAGGGAATAGCATGTGCAAAATATATAGTAGGGAAGAATCAGTTTTGAAACTGAAAAGAGACCAAATATTTCCCTTCACATTTTATTTACATATATTCAATTGCTTAATGGCAATTACTCTTGTTTCAAAAGGAAAGTGAACCATAATTTCTTGACCATCTACTATGTGCCAGGCTCTTTTCCTGATGCTTTGCATTTCTAAATGAATATCTTATGAAGCCCTCATATTCTGGAGGCTTATCAGCAAACTCATCATCTTCCCATTTCTACATGCTTCTTTTGAAATTTCTTATATTGGTGAGCAACAGCTACCATCCACTCAGTTATCCAAGTTCCAATCATAAAACTTCTTGTAGATCTTCATCTCCCACACCCAATTTGTCTGCATATTTATTCACTCTGCTCCACAATAAATTCTTGACGTATCGATCTCCATCCCTTCTGCTACCATTCTCAGCAGATCCTACCCACGGTATTGAATTCCTATTCACTGTTCTCTCCTCTGTAATTTTACCCTTTTTCAATCCATCCTCCAGCATCTCTCGAGAATGACCTTTTGAGAACAAATACGACATCAGCTCTTTGCTCAAAATTTGTCATTGGCTTCTCATCACCTTTAGAGAAAAAAAAAAATTCCTTGGCATGACATACTGGTCTTTTCATCCTCTGGCCTTCACCTACCTGATCAACCAAATTTTCTATGACTGCTCTTTCATATCCTCTCACAAACCTCTTGCCCAAGAGCATTCTTACACCTTCATGTCATTTACACCATTATTCTTTCCACTTAGGATGTCATCCTTATGTTAGTATCTCTAATATAAAGACCTATCTAAGTCCATAAAATCTCAGCCCAAGGTTATCTTCCTTGTGATGAGTTCCTTGTTTTTTCTCTAGGCATTTCTGAACATCTTCCTCCTCTCTTCCCTCTACATATTATAATTACACTGATTACTATTCTACTGTAATGGTTTACAGGTCTGTATCCCTACAACCCGATAGACTCCTTGTTTGCAGGGTCTGTCTTTTTATCTTCATCTCCTCAGCCCTTATGTCATACCTGAAGTACAGTAAATGCCTTGTAGATATTCATGGAATAACAGTCTGACCTTCTGACCTGACAAAATACCTCTCAGTCTTCTCAGCAGCTCCTCTCTATTTTGCTAATGATAATCTGTGGCTTAGATGTCTTCAATTATTGGTAACTTGTAGACTTAGCATTTAGTATCAGGATTGTTTGATGGTAGGGTAATGACATCCTCCTTATCAGGGGCTGTTCCTTTATTGGTTGACTACACTTAACTAACAGATCCATAAAGACATTATTTAGCTTAGCTTCAGGAGTTCTTGAACTTTGCTTGACAAAATCCATCAGGCAGATCAAGATGGAAGCACATGGAGTCAATAAGCAAGTTCCCGCTCATGTCTTCAATCCTTTCCACCTAGTCTTAGTTCTGCCAGATTCTCACTCCTCCTGGATCCCAGGAGGCCACTGCAGGGAGGAAGCATCTTTTTAACTACTTGTGTCCCCTGCTCTTGCCCTTATTTATGAACAGGCAAAGCTAGGAGGCTGACAATAGAGACTCTAAATAAATAATTGTTAAAAATGTTACAGTGATATTTGAACCAAGTTTACAACATAGTGCTTTCCCACCATTATATTTCAGGTTTTCTCGGGTTATCACCTCAGTAGAAAGAGAAGAATTTTTCAAGGTTTATTTATTTTTGGCTGTGCTGAGTCTTTGCTGCTGCACGCAGGCTTTCTCCAGTTGCGGTGAGTGGGGGCCACTCTCTAGTTGCAGTGCACGGGCTTCTTATTGTGGTGGCTTCTCTTGTTGCTGAGCGCGGGCTCTAGGGCATGCAGGCTTCAGTAGTTGTGGTTCACAGGCTCCAGAGAACTGACTTAATAGTTGTGGTGCATGGGCTTAGTGGGATCCTCCCGGACCAGGGATTGAACCTGTGTCCCCTGCATTGGCAGGCAGATTCTTTACCACTGAGCCACTAGGGAAGCCCTGAGGAATTTCTTAACACAAGTAATAATACATCTATCTTAACTGAAGGAAATACTGAAGTCTTTAACTGGTCTTCAACCAGTGTCATTGAAGAATGTACAGTCTTGTTAAATATCCACCAGCTAAGAAAGTCCTCACTTTGCTTATTGAGAGGTGAAAATTGATGGCTAATTAATTCAAAAGTCCTCTATTCTCAGAAATCTGAGAGCCTATCAATGACACAGCTATAATATTAGAAGCAGAGGGATCCTTGAAAGAACTTATATGGCTATTGACTATAAAACAGGACAACTACACAAAATCTGTCTAGTAAAGCTGCCACATGGGTGGTATTAACATTCACTGATTCCCTGTTCTTCTCTAAACGTCCAGAGGGGGGTGTGTGTTTACAGCTTTCTTATTGATACATCTGTCCATCCCATTACCATACAGCATCCATCAGATTAATGTTTTGAGGTTGCTTGAAATATAAGAAGTGAATAAAGTTGAGTAGTATTAAATACAAAAGAGGCAATAGAATTTAAGTAAAACAAAATCTGGTTGTGCCAAAATGTGAGAGATGACAGTAAAACACACATGCCCACACACACATTTAAGGGTACATAGTAAGCTGTAGAAGGCTTGAAGGGAAATGGGCTTAATTTATTTCATTTTACTAGAACCACTGAAATAACAGGGATTTCTAACAGTTTTAAATTCTTTCTCAAATCCTGACCTGAAACGTATTTTGTGATCCCAGGCAGGAAAATACCTCTTACTTCTGTGTATCATGATAATGACAGATTTAATAGACAGGATCTGTGTTGGAACTGGAACTTTCAGGTAACACTTACTTCAAAAATAGTATTTTTAAACTTAAAAAAAAGTTTCTATATGTGAACAAATTTTAGCCAATGTAGACATTAACAAACCTAACTACTCGGAGAAGGCAATGGCACCCCACTCCAGTACTCTTGCCTGGAAAATCCCATGGACGGAGGAGCCTGGAAGGCTGCAGTCCATGGGGTCGCTGAGGGTTGGACACGACTGAGCAACTTCACTTCAGTTTTCACTTTCATGCATTGGAGAAGGAAATGGCAACCCACTCCAGTGTTCTTGCCTGGAGAATCCCAGGGACGGGGAAGCCTGGTGGGCTGCCGTCTATGGGGTCGCAGAGTCAGACACGACTGAAGCGACTTAGTAGCAGCATCAGCAGCAGAAGCTATGGCCTTAGAATCTCTATGGGAAAAGGACTCCATAAAGACATTTAAACTTTATTCCTAGAAAGCCCATAGCAGTATCAGCTGAGGGTTGCTTCAGTCTCTATTTCAATAGTTTAAATGCAATTCCTACATGAATATTTCACTAGACTTCATGAATTGAAGCATCGTGTTACTGGTTTAAATCAACAAATACTCATTGAACAATCACAGTGTTTAACTGTCTGGAAAGTGTAACCCTTCAGTGTTCTGTAAATCATTTTGTGCCTGTGTACTCAGTCACTTAGTCATATCCAACTCTTTGTAACCCCATGGACTGTAACCCACAAGGCTCCTTGTCCATGGGGTTTTCCAGGCCAAGAATACTGGAGTGGGTTGCAATTCCCTTCTCCAGGGGATCTTCCCGACCCAGGGATTGAACCCGTGCATTGGCAGGCGGCAATTGGCAGCCCATGCAGGGGCTCTTTACCACTGAGCCACCATTACTATTGGATAAAATAGTGGTTCTCAATTAGAATCTCTTAGATAACTTTTAAAAACTTTCCACACCATATGTAATGTAATACAAATTCCTGGGGCTGAAACCCAGGCATCAGTGGTTCCTTGAGGTCCTTGGGTGATTCCTATGTGCATCCAAGTGTTGACAACCCCTTCTCTTTCCTTTACAATTTCTGCATATATTAATCTGATACCTCACTTTGGAATTTAACATTTACTGGGCATTGATGGCTTGGTTTACACTTTATTAACACGTTGTTATATAAGGGATCTAAATTGGGTTTTAATTTTCTTCTCTAACCTTGCCTTTGAAATAAGGAGAATAAAACATAGGAGGAAAATAACCTTAGTCTGAAAGTTTACAGGCTGAATCTAAAATATGTACTAGATTGAGTTTAACTGTTATTCATTTGAAGTCTGAATTTTCTGCCCTGAAAATTCTGGAAAAAAGAAAAGAAGAAGGAAAATAGTGTTAGAGGCAAAATTGGAATGAGAACCCATAGTTTATACAGTTTGACATTCTACTGCAGAAAAATAAACTAATGCATTTATTTATCTCGTCCATTTGTCAGTATGTGATAGAGGGATGAATCAGAAAAAACTATGAAAAAAGGAAGTGGAAATATAGCTAGGCTTAATGGAATTGAAATAGGAGGCTTAAAAACCTCAGAAAGAAATGTTTACACTCAAAGTGCAGTGCTTTCCTATCAATTTATGATCGCATGTTCCTAGCTTGCACTTAATGTAAAGAATGGGTGTAAATTCATGTCATAACCATTAAGTTTTCAGAACTTAGAAAATAGAATGATCTAGGGGTTACCTACTACTCTGATGGAGCATTGGTTTCTTTCAGTCTTCATAATGAATCTAGCTTTGTTAGTGTCCTTTTTAAAAGTTTAAACCTTGGAATATCTAAGTCAATTTTAGGGTGAATCCTACCAATTGTTTATAGAAAGGGTATATATCTTCATGGTAAAATGACTAAGGAGCATAATTTTTTCCCTTATGTCTATGAATAATTTATTATTATTCAAGATGACTCATATAAAATAAGATTGAATTCCTTATTGTGTTCAGTTGGCCTGATTAAGCCTCTGCATGAAGAAAAATGAAATATGTGAGTCAGAATCTGGGTTAGTAACTTTAGTTTTCTTTCTTTGACATTTAGCATGTGAACTAAGTATATGTCATGTTTAGCACTGCCCTAGAACATGGAAGTCGTGTTTTTACAATTCATATCATCTCCCCATCAGGATTGTAACTATCCTAATATTAAAAAAGAATGTCTTTCCCACAAAATAGTATTTTATTTTGAATAGTTATAGGAGAAGTCTGTGTATTTGGAGAAAGGGCTTATACAATTCTGAAATTATCAGCAATAGAATCCACACACACACACATACTTGAAATGATACTGTGTAAACAATTCAGGTCAAGTTGACATCAATATTTCAGTCATTTTGATCATTATTCTTCTTCACATGTGAGATATGAGAGATATATGTGAAAATATTTTGACTCAATACTTTCAATAAGTTGATTTCTCGTTAAAATGTATTTATTACTGTAAAGTCAAAAAACTATGAAAATTGACCACCTGGCCCTTGCTGACCTGGTCTCTGCCCTTGTCCCTGGGAGGCTGACTGACATGCCTGCCATTCTAGCTCTCATTTACTCTTCGCCAATCTTAGTTTGATTTGCAAAGCTCCACAAACCATTCTGCCTCAGGCTTTGGCAAATGTTCCCATGGGAAACATTCTTCTCCACCTCTAGTTTCTTTTCTCACTTTTAAGAAACAAATTTGATCATAGGAGGAAGTCACTTCTTTGGAAAAGCATCCTTTGATCCCCAGAGTGGGTTTCTTTCTATTTTGTATGCTCTCCTGCTGCCAGCACTTCTTCATAGCACTTGTCCAAGTGAAAGTATTCATGTGCTTACTTAACATCTTCTCCCACCTAGACTGAAGGTTCCATGAGGGAAGGGCTGTGCCACACAGAACATTTGTAAATACCAATATAAATGTTCTCTAACTGGTTTCAATTCCCTCTGCCCTAAATGCGGGATCTATAGAGATAAGGCCCTGATCTTTGTTATTTACTCCTCTATTCTTAGCCCCTTGATATAGCATCTGGCTTATGGTATTTGTTCAATAAATGATGGTTGAGTGAGTGAGTGAATTTATCACTGAAACTCATTAACTTTTAATACACAGAATTGTCTCTTTTATCTGTTTTGTCAAGTTTTAAAACTTTCATATAGCAGGTTTTAAAAAAAATTTCTAGTTTGGATATTTGCATATTAGGTATATTGAAGAGTCAAATCCCTTATGACTATACAGTGGAAGTGAGAAATAGATTTAAGGACTAGATTTGATAGACAGAGTGCCTGATGAACTAAGGATGGAGGTTCATGACACTGTACAGGAGACAGGGAGCAAGACCATCCCCAAGAAAAAGAAATGCAAAAAAGCAAAAGGGCTGTCAGAGGAGGCCTTACAAATAGCTATGCAAAGAAGGAAAGCAAAAAGCAAAGGAGAAAAGGAAAGATATAAGCATCTGAATGCAGAGTTCCAAAGAATAGCAAGGAGAGATAAGAAAGCATTCCTCAGTGAACAATGCAAAGAAATAGAGGAAAACAATAGAATGGGGAAGACTAGAGATCTCTTCAAGAAAATTAGAGATACCAAGGGAACATCTTATGCAAAGATGGGCTTGATAAAGGACGGAAATGGTATGGACCTAACAGAAGCAGAAGATATTAAGAACAGGTGGCAAGAATACACAGAAGGACTGTACAAAAAAAATGTTCACGACCCAGATAATCAGGATGGTGTAATCACTCACCTAGAGCCAGACATCCTGGAATGTGAAGTCAAGTGGGCCTTAGAAAACATCACTACGAACAAAGCTAGTAGAGGTGATGGAATTCCAATTGAGCTATTTCAAATCCTGGAAGATGATGCTGTGAAAGTGCTGCACTCAATATGCCAGCAAATTTGGAAAACTCAGCAGTGGCCACAGGACTGGCAAAGGTCAAGCCTTAGAAAACATCACTACGAACAAAGCTAGTAGAGGTGATGGAATTCCAATTGAGCTATTTCAAATCCTGGAAGATGATGCTGTGAAAGTGCTGCACTCAATATGCCAGCAAATTTGGAAAACTCAGCAGTGGCCACAGGACTGGCAAAGGTCATTTTCATTCCAATCCCAAAGAAAGGCAATGCCAAAGAATGATCAAACTATCACACAACTGCACTCATCTCACACACTAGTAAAGTAATGCTTAAAATTCTCCAAGCCAGGCTTCAGCAATATGTGAACCATGAACTTCCAGATGTTCCAGCTGGTTTTAGAAAAGGCAGAGGAACCAGAGATCAAATTGCCAACATCTGCTGGATCATGGAAAAAGCAAGAGAGTTCCAGAAAAACACCTATTTCTGCTTTATTGACTATGCCAAAGCCTTTGACTGTGTGGATCACAATAAACTGTGGAAAATTCTGAAAGAGATGGGAATACCAGACCACCTGACCTGCCTGTATGAAAAACCTGTATGCAGGTCAGGAAGCAACAGTTAGAACTGGACATGGAACAACAGACTGGTTCCAAATAGGAAAAGGAGTATGTCAAGGCTGTATATTGTCACCCTTCTTATTTAACTTATATGCAGAGTACATCATGAGAAATGCTGGGCTGGAAGAAGCACAAACTGGAATCAAGATTGCTGGGAGAAATTTCAATAACCTCAGATATGCAGATGACACCACCCCTATGGCTGAAAGTGAAGAAGAACCAAAGAGCCTGTTGATGAAAGTGAAAGAGGAAAGTGAAAAAATTGGCTTAAAGCTCAACATTCAGAAAACTAAGATCACAGCATCCAGTCCCATCACTTCATGGGAACATTCAGAAAACTAAGATCACAGCATCCAGTCCCATCACTTCATGGAAATAGATGGGGAAAGAGTGGAAACAGTGGCTGACTTTATTTTGGAGGGCTCCAAAATCACTGCAGATTGTAATTGCAGCCATGAAATTAAAAGACACTTACTCCTTGGAAGAAAAGTGATGACCAACCTAGACAGCATATTGAAAAGCAGAGACATTACTTTGCCAACAAAGGTCCGTCTAGTCAAGGCTATGGTTTTTCCAGTGGTCATGTATGGATCTGAGAATTGGACTATAAAGAAAGTTGAGCAACGAAGGATTGATGCTTTTGAACTGTGGTGCTGAAGAAGACTCTTGACAGTCCCTTGGACTGCCAGGAGATCCCAACCAGTTCATCCTAAAGGAGATCAGTCTTGGGTAGGACTGATGTTGAAACTGAAACTCTAAAACTTTGGCCAGTTGATGTGAAGAGCTGACTCTTTTGAAAAGACCCTGATGCTGGGAAAGATTGAGGGCAGGAGGAGAAGGGGACAACAGAGGATGAGATGGTTGGATCGCATCACCGACTCAATGGACATGGGTTTGCGTAGACTCCAGGAGTGGTGATGGACAGGGAGGCCTGGCGTGCTGTGGTTCATGGGGTCACAAAGAGTCAGACACCACTGAGTGACTGAACTGAACTGATATTGGAGAGACACTTGCAATTCATGTCAACTTTCAATCTATGAATATCTTTTGTAAAACTGAGAGTGCATAACATAATTTATAAGCATGAATGCTTCATTAATTATGATTGTGATTGTAACAACAGCTCAGTAGAAAGATATCTTTGTAAATTTGTTCAATAATTAGTAGAAATAGAAAGTCAGAATTTGAGAGCTGGAGCATTCATCAGTTGAATTTAGCACAACCAAGATATGTTAAAATAAATACTTGCAAATGATAAGTGATTTACCCAAAGTCATAAAGATAAGTTAATAGTAGAAGAAAATTTTAAGTCCAATTCTTCACTTCTTTTTATATTGGACAATACTGGGTTGTTATGCCCTTCTCCAGGGGATCTTCCCAGCCCAGGGATTGAACTCGAGTCTCCTGTTTATCCTGCACTGGCAGGTGGATTCTTTTCCACTGAGTACCGGGGAAGCAATAACCATGCTCAGTAGGGGCCAGAATCATAATATTGAGGAGGTTTGAGGAAATACTAAGATAATTGAAAAATTAGTATAAGGGGTTTGGAATCAAATACCTCAAAATCTCTTGGACATGGATTGTAACATAATACATTCTAGCACATTTACCTCTGATTTTCTTCCTACTGAGAAAAGGGAACTTATGCAGACAACATGTTGAGGGGGACAAATAAAATCTCTAACAAGATTTGGTTGGGCACTGGGTCAGACAATCTGAAGATGCCCAAGATCACTAACGTTAAAGGAAATCTAAATTATTTGGAGAATGCCATAATCTGAAACACTGAGACACAGTTCTGAGAGAACTATTGATTCTTGGCTTTCAGACAAGGCATTTGTTTAAGACTAAATGTGCAGGCTATACCACAGAACACCAACTCACCTTGGAGCTGCTGCCTCGGCACTGGCCTGACAGCTAATAGAGACAGGCTTGCATTTCTCCTGAAGTCTTCTATCTTCCTTTAGTGTTGTTGAATGAGGGCCGCTGGAGTGTCAGAGAAAATATTTATTGCTCTTCCATATGTCACCGCTCTCCTGCCAGTGACATGTGTACTCATCAGTCACACGGAAACTACCCACCATGTTTGATTTACTGCAGTTGAAGGAGATCTGTTTGTGGGTTCCTTAACATAAACCATTTTGCTAGAGATTAATGCTCTGATTTGCATGCAGCTCATGGGGGTTACATCATTAGTTTTCATGATATATCAGGACTAAATGTAAGAAATGCAACTCTTTTTCCTCTGTGGGGTCCTGCTCTTTTCCTTTCCCTACCCTCACCTTTTCATTAACTTTCCTCTTGTTCAGTAAGCATTATTTACTTTGTGTTTTCTTGGGACCTGGTAGAAGATTCAATGATTAAGTTTTAGCGATATGGAAACTATGAATAAAGTCCCTCTTGAGAAGAGAGAAAATGAATAGCAACAAACTTCTAATCTTGCCAATGGAATTTCAGCAAACATATGCTGATAAACCTGCAGAAAAAGAAAACTGACTTTTCTTACTGACATCTCTGTTCCATTTATATTCTGTGAGACATGTGGAGTAGGAAGGTTTCACAGCTTTCAGAGTTGCTCAGTTTGAAGAAAATTTTCTAATATACTATAATTCTACTGCATAGATCAAAATCTGTACTAAGTGACGTTTCTGTGCTATGAGTCAAGAAAGTTCTATAGGTACATAATTGAGTCTACTTTGATGGCCACACCTGATGGCCACATTGCTCTCTGGGATGATGGTAAGATAAATGACTGCAGCTTTAGAAGTGGGAAAAAAGCCATTGAGCTATTTCTTCCATATCCCCACATCTTCACGAAAGCCCCCGAAGCATATAAAAATCTGTTAGTGCTCCTCCAAAGAGAAGATTTCTCTAAGTAAAATAAGAAAGAATTTTGTTGTAATATACAAAAGGGGACTCTTGCATTTTTCAAAATATAGCTAATATAAAGATGTCACAGAGTTTAAAGTCAGGCGAGGGAATTATGAGGATCTTAAACTTGTATCTATAGCAGATATTGTAAGTACTTAGACATGAGAGGGGATATCCAGAAAAAAGCCATTGAGCTATTTCTTCCATATCCCCACATCTTCACGAAAGCCCCCGAAGCATATAAAAATCTGTTAGTGCTCCTCCAAAGAGAAGATTTCTCTAAGTAAAATAAGAAAGAATTTTGTTGTAATATACAAAAGGGGACTCTTGCATTTTTCAAAATATAGCTAATATAAAGATGTCACAGAGTTTAAAGTCAGGCGAGGGAATTATGAGGATCTTAAACTTGTATCTATAGCAGATATTGTAAGTACTTAGACATGAGAGGGGATATCCATGATCAGAATGTCTCCAGTGGTCTAACAATATTTTACTGTCTGACTTCACACATATATATATATTGAACTTATGACTGACACCAGACTAAGTGCCACCATCATATGCCCAATGAACCATGTACTGAACAAGCTGTTGGTTAGGGCTCCACATATGTTATTCTTGTTGACATAGGTCTTTACCTGAATTTTTTACCTCTTGCATGTGCCACCTATGGAAGCTTAAGTAGCTTTGCTTGAAATCTCTGGTAATGAATTAGGTCCTAGGGTGTTATGTATGACTCTAGAAGTTTTCTGAGTCATCTTCAGTATATTCTGTTTTGCCTTAGGCCATCAGGAATTGGCTTAAAACCAGTATATTGTTTGGACAATAGGCAGTGAAGGAGTGTTTAAGTGCTTGTTATCTTGAGTAGGACATACACAGAGTTCAAATTCCAGCTTCATGGTTATTATCTGGGTGATTTTGAATAAAGTATTCAGTCTTTCTAATCCTCTGTTTCTTCTAAGATTTGGTTGATAAAATATGTGAAATGGTAAAGTCTCTGGCAGGTAGAAATGGCTAATAAATGGTAGCTATTGTTATTGTTATTATATTTAGCTCTCTAGAAATGTCCCAGTGGCAGACCATAACTGCTGTTTGAGCCCCCTCTCACCTATTTGAATGCAATGGGAAGTGAGAGACTTGAGGGCAAGATGAAGAGACTATTTACTTGGTGAATCAGAGTGTAGGTACTTTTTCAAATTTGTTGGGAGCAATCCACATAGGCCAGAAAGAAAGCTTAGGGAACATCTACTAGGAAGCCTGAGGTACAGACTAGAATATTGGGCGTGTGAAATTTCACTACTGTGTGTTGGAAATGGAGATATGTTAATAAATAATGACCTGAGTGAGCCACCGTCTTGCTGGGAGAACTACCAGCACTATTGCAAGGAGTTTGGGGTAGAGTGTATGTAGCTGGGTGTGACTTGAGGGTGGGCACTGTATCATTCTGCTTTTTGGCCTTCTCTGATATTGATTCTACCAATAGTTCATTAAGAATAAAGTGGCTAATGCCATTTGAACGGTGCTCTAAGTGGGAAATTCACTCCCTCTCAAATTTTTCCATTTATGACAATGTATATATATAAAACAAAGAAGAAAGATGATACTGATAAAATTTGATACTGATAAAAAAAATTTCCCCACAATTTTCTCCTGGAAAAGTGAATAGTTTTGTATTAGCTCAGTTATTTATTCTGGAGAGTGTGCAATAGCTTTTTTTTTTTTTAAAGCTTTCTAGGTATATTACCTTTTCAATCATAATTATGGAATCATTGAATACATGTTTCATTTATAGTGGTGACACATTTCAGAGTTTCATATGTGATCCTATCTATTCTGTTTGTTTTTACTTGCCTATTCTCTCATTATACTTTCTTCACAGCTGTGAAACAAATATGTGTACAATGGTAATAGTTTGTCACCCTCTTACAGATATTTTACCAAGAAACAAACAAAAAATGCCCCTGGAAATATCATAGAGAAGCATAGCAAGTATTTTAATATAAGCAGCAAGAATTCCTTTGGACTACACAATACTTTTCATAAGAACATCCATTGAATAATTTAAATATATATGGAAACTAACCTTCAGCCTAAAACTTAGGTGATCAAGATTGCAATCTTAAAGTAAGTTTTATGTCTCATGCCACTTTCTAAGCTACACATACACAAGGTCACACAGTCATACACACAGCTGGGGCTTATCTAATTTCCCCCTCTTTTCTCTGCTGTTTTTGAGAGATTATCCTCTTCTATTTTCGAGAGATTAAACAATTAGGGTTAAATAGATGTCTTAGAAATAGACTACCTCACTAATTATGATTAAAATCTTTAACTGTTCCAACTCTGAAGGCTTTATTTAGTTTGATCTCTTTTTCTGTTTCACTAGCTTTTATGTTAAGAGTTTCTCATCATTCCAAGGGTATGTTTAATGCTCTTGTGAACCAGTGAATTAAATTCTCCTGTAGCTTCTGACTACATTTAGGTATTTCCTTCAGAACAGCATGCTGTGGTCACTAGGGGGACTGTGTACCAGAGAGATGGACTGGGTTCCATTACCTGTGTAAATGTCCCTCACTGTTTGAATAACTCAGAGTGAAATGTAGCACCATGATTGCTAGGGGTTTTGATAGAATGTACAGTGGTGCGTGGGTGTGTATGTTTTGAGATTGGTTTGATGTGTGTCCTAGCAGTGGTGATAGTGCCATTTTTCATTTTACGTGGTTTAAACCTAAACCCGTATGAAATACAGCTATTTATCCAGTGCTGCCTTGGTGAAGGAAAGAAAGTTCCTTACTTCATGAGCCACCTCTCTTTTGTACTGTATTCTGAACAAATTGGCTCTCTTAAACTATTAAGAAGTCCTTGTTGAAAAAAATAAAAATGAAGTAAAATGAATTTTTCACCTATGACTTATGACTTAGGCTTATAAGATTTAAAATATTTTAACAAACTTCCAGTTATAAAATAAATAGAGATGTGTTGTATACCATGATGATTATAGTTAGTAATGCTGTATTGTATATTTGAAAATAGCTCAGAGAAATAGACCTTAAATTTTCTCATAATGTAACTGTATGGTGACAGATGTTAATTAGACTTAGTGTAGTGATCATTTTGCAATATATAGATAAATCAAATCATTATATTGTGTACCTGAAACTAACAAATATTATATTAGTCAATTATACCTCAATAAAAAAGGCAAGATAAGCATATAAAAATATTGTAAATGTCTTCCAGTTAGTCTTTCTTGATTCTTGGCAGAACTGCTTTCAGATCAGTTCAGGTAAATGGAGATCCCTGATTTCAATACTATCTTCATGAAAGGGTTTGTTTTTCTAAGGGTCTCACCGTGATTCTCTGGGGAATTGAATTTTACACATTTCCCTCAAGTCTCCTTCTCATTATTCCCTGTCTATTAATACTATAGGATTCCAACATGTAATTTTAGGCTATTTCTGATTTCTTACTTCTCTAATTTCAAACTTGTTTTGACACCCAGCCAGGTCTTAATTCTTTCTTTGTTTCCAGAATCCAGATCATGTTAATAGATTCAGTGTTTGTCAGGCCTGTTCCTTGGCCACTTACTTCCCTTATTCTAGCCTCCCAAAGGTGAGAATTTACCATTTCAATCAATAGTAAGTGAAGTGAAAGTCACTCAGTCATGTCCAACTCTTTGCGACCCCATGGACTACACAGTCCATGGACTTCTCCAGGCCAGAATACTGGAGTGGGTAGCCTTTCTCTTCTCCAGGAGATCTTTCCAACCCAGCGAATCTTTCCAACCCAGGGATCTAACCCAGGTCTCCCATACTGCAGGCGGATTCTTTACCAACTGAGCTATCAGAGAAGCCCCCAGTAGTAAAGACTGGTAAAAACTGGATTTGCTGTGAATCTGGCTTGCTGTAAATCTATGCAAAGTTTTCTGTGTAGTGCCTTTTGTAATAGAGAAAGTTATGGGCTTTTTTAGTGCCACCATTCATTGATCCATCTACTCATCAAAAAGAAAAGATAATGCTGTTATACATGCTATCTCCACTAGCGGGCAGCTCGGAGTCATAAAAACACTGACAAGAGACAGTCTGTAATCAGAAGGAAAAAACAGTCGGTCAGCTAGATTGAGCTGTTTGGAAAAACCCATTTCATTTTTAAAAATTTAACCATATACCTGTGAAACTTCGCCTCTGATCACTACTACTCACGGACTAGCGTTTGGGAAATGATAGTCTCCAAAACTTAAAAACAGGTGGCTCTAGAGTTCATTTTTCTGTTAAAAAGTAAAGTGTCTTCCTGGCTTGGTTAGACATCCTATATGAATTGTTAATTTTTCTTTTTCTAAAATTTTTGTTGACAATATTTAAAAACGTGGAATTTTTCATGTAGTCATCTGGCTTTTCAGATCAAACATTTTAAGAGCCCACAATTCTCACAGGACGTCACACAAAGCTCCCTCTGCTTGGGCTGCTCAAAATCTTCATGGAGAGTTAAATGTGAGGAGGAAAGGAAAAGTGGACAGTTTTTCTGAAAGAGTTGCCAAGTGCCTTGGTTTGGTGTGTTTTCTCAATCCCATTTGAGCAACATTACTTACAATATTAACCTGACCTTATTTTTCCATCATTCCTAGGCTTCTTGTATCCTAGAAACACAGTTTCTGTATTTAGCAATATCTGCTGAAAAAAAAAAAGTTTAAAAGTTTCAAGAAGGAAGATGGAATTGAGAAAGTCAAGTGCAAGAAAAGATTGTTAGATCTGATCATTAATAACTATTCAGAGATCAATTTCATACAGGCTTGGACTCCCTGCTGGCTCAGACCGTAAAGCGTCTGTGTACAATGCAGGAGATCCACATTCTATCCCTGGGTTGGGAAGATCCCCTGGAGAAGGAACTGGCCACGCCAGTTCTATTGCCTGGAAAATTCCATGGACAGAGGAGCCTGGTAGGCTGGTCCCTGGGGTCACAAAGAGCTGGACATGACTGAGTCACACACCAAACTTGCCACAAATTCCTCTCTGATCACACTCTGCGGAATTTCCCAGAAAGAATGCTGGAGTGTGTTGTAAGTTTGGTATTGAAAGCTAAGAGGGAGCCAGTGGGTACCCAGAGGGGAGTAGCAGGGTCCAGCCAAAGTTCTACCCCCTTACAGACAAGATGGTGGTCTCAAGTGGTTATAAATACGGGCACTGGAAGCAAAGTTTCTAGGTTCTGATCGCAGCTCTGCCATTTAACAACTGTGCTATTTGGACAACTTAAACAATTTGTGTTCAGTTTGTTTCTTCATTTAATAATCACACCTTCTTTATTATGTTACAAAAAGGATTAAGCTTGACTGTATAGATAAAGCACATAGCTCAGATCTGACTCATAATAAACCCTCAATTAATATAAACTATACCCTTATAATTATTTTTTAAAAACATAGGAGCCAGGGAAGATAAGCAGAGATGGTTATCAGATAAATAATTACTGAAAGAGTAATGATGGGATAGAAAACAGAAGTCAAAGCATTAACCTTACTAAAGAGAATGACAATTTGGTGCTAAGGAAATTCAAACAGTTTGGTTCAAAGCCACAGAGAAAAGATAGTCAAGATATAGAGAACTTTATATTAGCTGAATTTTTTGCCAGAAAATCTGAGGTTTGACCTTCATGCTTTATGCTAACATGTTTCTATCATAAATAAATATAGACATAGTTACTCAATAAATACCAATTATGTTTAAATAGATGAATGGGTTAATGATGTAGGGGAGCAAAATTCGATACCCCAAAATGTGTCTCTTTGGCATGAGGATTAATTTAGGCTGGTTATTTTTAAGAAACTGAAGAGTCAGAAAGTCTTTCTTTTTACTTCCCACTTAGCTACCTGAAGAATTTATATAAAAGGGCCTATTATGATTCTTTGCCATGTGTATGAAAGTCACTCAGCTGTATCTGACTCTGCAACACAATGGGCTGTACAGACCACGGAATTCTCCAGGTCAGAACACTAGAGTGGGTAGCCTTTCCCTCCTCCAGGGAATCTCCCCAACCCAGAGATTGAACCCAGGTCTCCCACATTCAGGCAGATTGTTTACCAGCTGAGCCACAAGGAAAGCCCAAGAATACTGGAGTGGGTAGCCTGTTCCTTCTCCAGGGCATCTTCCCAACCCAGGAATCAAACCAGGGTCTCCTGCATTGTAGGTGCAGAAATGTTAGGCATTTCTGCAAAGAAGACATATAGATGGTCAAGAGGAACAAGAAAAGATTCTCAACATAACTAATTATTGTGCATGCTAAGTGACTTCAGTCGTGACCAGCTCTTTGCGACCTGCTGTCCATGGGATTCTCTAGGCAAGAATACTGGAGTGGGTTGCGATTCCCTACTCCAGGGGATCTTCCTGACCCAGGGATCGAACCCAAGTCTCCTGTGTCTCCTGCATTGCAAGCTGATTCTTTACTGCTGGGAAGCCCCATCACTGGGAAACCCCATCACTAATTATTGGAGGAGGGGTAAACCGGGGAATTGAAATTGACATATACACACTACTATATGTAAAATAGATAACTAGAAAGCACCCCTTGTATAGCACAAGGAGCCCTACTCAATGCCCGGTAATGACCTGTATGGAAAGAGAACCCAATGCCATCTGCCGCAATATGGGTGCAACTAGAGATCATCGCACTAAGTGAAGCAAGTCAGAAAGAGAAAGACAGATACCATGTGGTATCACTTACACGTGGAATCTAAAATATGGCACAAGTGAACCTATCCATGAGACAGCAACAGACTCATAGACTATTGGTTGAGATCAGACTTGTGGTTGCCAAGGGGCTGAGGAGAGGGAGAGGGATGGACTGGGAGTTTGGGGTTGGTAGATGTAAACTATTACATTTAGAATGGATAAACTATATCCAGTCTCCTGGGATAAACCATAATAGAAAAAATATTTAAAAATAAGAATGTATGTATATGTAAAACTGAATCACTTTTCTATACAGCAGAGATTGGCACAACATTGTAAATCAACTATAATTTAAAAAAAAAAAAAAGGCCAGTTCCAGAATAGAGCTATCACTAGAGATCTCTGCAAGGAATATGGGAAAACTCAGCAAAGCCTAAAAGATCAGAGTCCACTTTGTGTCCCATTGTTTCTGCAGGCCCAGCAAACATCCATCTACCAAATATCTGCTTTTTCATCTTTTTAAAGAAAAATGTTCATTTTGGTTTTCTGGCTGCACCAGGTCTTGGTTGAGGCATGTGGATCTAGCTCTCTGAGCAGGGACCAAATCTGAGCCCCCTGCATTGGGAGCATGGAGTTTTAGCCACCTGCCTGCCAAGGAAGTTCTCTGCTTTTTCATCTTCACATGAATTGCCTTCCTTCCCTTTGAAGTCTCAAATCACTACTCCGACATCCTCTTCATATTTAGCTGAAGATGGTTTCAACCATTTTGGCGAGCTACTCAGTTTTCCTGGGTCTCTCCCATGTAAACAGGTTATCAAACTTTTGATTGATTTTCTCCTGTGTATCTTCCTCTGCTGCTGCTGCTGCTAAGTCTCTTTAGTCATGTCAGACCCTGTGCGACCCCATAGACGGCAGCCCACCAGGCTCTCCCGTCTCTGGGATTCTCCAGGCAAGAACAGTGGAGTGGGTTGCCATTTCCTTCTCCAATGCATGAAAGTGAAAAGGGAAAGTGAAGTCGCTCAGTCGTGTCTGACTCTGTGTGACCCCATGAACTACAGTCCACCAGGCTCCTCCGCCCATGGGATTTTCCAGGCAAGAATACTGGAGTGGGTTGCCAGTGCCTTCTCCATATCTTCCTCATGCCCATCGAATTTGCAGATCAGCCAGAAGAAGACAGTCATGTCCGACCCTGTGCGACCCCATAGACGGCAGCCCACCAGGCTCCCCCGTCTCTGGGATTCTCCAGGCAAGAACAGTGGAGTGGGTTGCCATTTCCTTCCCCAATGCATGAAAGTGAAAAGGGAAAGTGAAGTCGCTCAGTCGTGTCCGACTCTGTGTGACCCCATGGACTACAGTCCACCAGGCTCCTCCGCCCATGGGATTTTCCAGGCAAGAGTGCTGGAGTGGGGTGCCAGTGCCTTCTCCCTATCTTCCTCATGCCCATCGAATTTGCAGATCAGCCAGAAGAAGAGGAAGTGTATGTGTCTGGCCTTAAAAATAGTCAGGAGCTGGGTGCTGGAAGCCCACCTCTGTCCCACTGTGTATCTCACCTTCTCAGGTTTCCCTGGTGGCTTAGAGGGTAAAGAATCCACCTGCCAATACAGGAGACCCAGATTCAATCCCTGGGTTGGGAAGATCCCTTGGAGAAGGGAATGGCAAACCCATTCCAGTATTCTTGTCTGGAGAATTCCATGGACAGAGGAGCCTGGTGGGTTACAGTCCATGGGTCTGCGTTTTTAGTAACATGGAAGAATCTGAGCTGCCTGCATCATTACAGAGTCTCTGAAAGCAAAGTTTCTCCCACCCCTGCCGTTCTCAGTATTGCTTCCCTTTAAGTGCAGAGGATCTTCCCGAACTGTCAGTCTAAAGAAAGATGATGTGGAACTCTGCCTTGATAAGTTGCTTATTAACCATCTCCGTGCTGAAGAGCCCCTCATTTAAAATGTGCCCTGGGGCTTCCCTGGTGGTCCAGTGGTTAAGACTCTGCGCTCCCAATGCGGGGAGCACACAGGTTTGATCCCTGGCTGGGGAACTAAGATCCTGCATGCTACACGGCGTGGCAAAAAGGTGTGTGGGAGGAATTAAAATGTTCCCTAACAGCTTCTGAGAAGGATGAGTGGCTTTTGATGCAACATGGTTCAGGTAAAGAGCCTTGTACATTAACGAAATGCCTTCCCAGAAAAGTTGAGAAAGCACTTTCTTCCTCTTCAATTCAGGAAATCTTAAGGAACAGTAATGAAGGTTTAATTTTATTTGTACAATAAATCTCAAGACTTTCCTTCTGATGACTTCTTTCTTCGCATACTGTGACTTAAATTTCCCAGTAAATTCTTTCTTTCAGACAAATTTTTAAAAAGGGCACAAGGTGTTTTTGTTGTTGTTGCTGTTTTTTGTCTGTTTGCTCTTTGTCTTTAGGTCCACTATCCTTTCTGTTACGTGAAGGATAGTCTCAGCAGTGGTTGAGTTATCAGGAGTAGTAGCAGTGAAGGGGAAATCAAGGCAAGGCACACATCTATTTTCTGTTTCTTTCTCCAACAAAGATCCTCTTGAGAATGTGATGTCATCTTCACTGCCAGAAAGTTAAAGAAGCATCATTACCACACTTGAGACTGGGAAGCCCTGCGGTCAGTGATGAGGACCAGGAGAAGGCAAAGGCTTGTGTGAGGAGAAGGGGCAGAGGAAGCGTGGGTTCTAACTGCCAGATTTCGCACATCAGAAGCCCTGTGCTCCTCCACCAGCTCAGACCACCGAAGAAGTAAGTGCAGAGCTTTGCGGAGGAAGTAGTGTTGAGGCAGGAGATAGATGGGCCCCAGCCTAAACAGCTGGAGTTTCTTCCCTGTGGATAGATACTCCAAAATAGCTGGAGCAAAAGAGGAGCTGAGCCCTACCCAGGTCAGAGATAAAAGATCACATATTCCTCATTCTCAAAGGCAAGGACATCTTCCAGATGACACATGTGCAGAAAGACTCCTTGAAGGTCAGAAAGGAAGGCAGCATTACCTCATAGTAAGTGATGTCAACTTCCAACAGGCCTCTTTGCTAGAATCCATCTTGGCTAAGAGACACATACACACACTTAGGAGGATCCTGGGATGTACCAAATATATCAGAACCAAGTAAAGCAAGGTGAATGGCCAAAGGAAACCCAGAAGAAATGCCCCATAAATGTAATTTAAACTACCACGAGGACAGCACTCTCTCTCTCTGAGCCTGCCTGTGTGTCTTTCCATATGGACTCTTGTTCCTCCTAATAGACACTTTACTTGTTTCACAACTTTCCATCTCTAGGTGGAAATTCATTTCCACACAGCTGCGGGGCCAGGGCCTTGTCATCGATCACTGGTCCCTGGTGGTCTGGTGGCCAGGAGTTGACACTCTCACTGCCACGGCCCGATGTCAGTCTCTGCCAGCAGTTAGAACTCTGCTTCAAGCTGCTACAGGTCGAGACCACCAGAGATTGGTGTCACACTTCCTGCTTCCTGTACTCCGGGACTTTCTGCCAAACAATGACTGCCCGGGGGTGGGGAGGACCATGTTAAACTGACATTATTTAGAGTCACTGGAGCAGTGATGACAAAAAGCAAATCAATCCTGAGTCAGATTCATTCATCTTTAGATTCCAGGCTTCCCTGGTGGCACAGTGGTGAAGAATCTGCCTGCCGACGCAGGAGATAAGAGAGATGTGGGTTCAGTCCCCGGATCAGAAAGATCCCCTGGAAAAGAAAATGGCAACCCACTCCAGTATTCTTGCCTGGAAAATCCTCTGGATAGAGAAGTCTGATGAGCTACAGTCCATAGGGTCACAAAGGGTCAGACACAAATTGAGCACAAGAAAGCACAAATTCTGAATAGACAATAAAACTTCTTGCCTGAACCTGGATGAACTGTTCTCACCAGCATGCCTTGCATACACTGCTCAGTCAGTCCAACTGGCCCAGCTCCCATGCTTCAGATTCTCCACACATGTATCCTCTGTCCAGGACACTATGCCCAAGACTAGATTCTAAGCTTGATTCATTTTCCCCAGAGTTTAGCTGGAATGTCACTATCACAGAGAAGCCTTTCAGGTCAAATCTAATTCCACATATACACCCCTCTTAGATTCTCTTTCTTTATCCTGTTGCTTCCTTGCTTCCTCTTTTCACTACATATAATTCTTTTTTTTTCCAGATGCCTTGCATACACTGCTCAGTCAGTCCAACTGGCCCAGCTTCCCATGCTTCAGATTCTCCGACACATGCATCCTCTGTCCAGGACACTATGCCCAAGACTAGATTCTAAGCTTGATTCATTTTCCCCAGAGTTTAGCTGGAATGTCACTATCACAGAGAAGCCTTTCAGGTCAAATCTAATTCCACATATACACCCCTCTTAGATTCTCTTTCTTTATCCTGTTGCTTCCTTGCTTCCTCTTTTCACTACATATAATTCTTTTTTTTTCCAGTTTGTATATCCATTTCACACTGGTAGCTCCAAGAGGTCCAGATCCACTTTTATTTAATTTTTTTTTATCACTATGTACCAGGAACTAGCATGTGCCTGGAATGTAGTATGTGATCAATATTGTTGATTAAACAAGTAGGTGACTGAATGCGTGAATAAATATTTATTAGCACTTAGCTCTGGTTTCTGCTCATACACTGAAGTTATCATTTCCTCTTTGAAAAGTGATTTGGTACCTTATTATCATCTGTAAAATACTTAAAATATACAAGGAAGGAATCAAGACATGAACTGGGTGCTCTTTGGTGCTCTTTTTAAACACATAATGCCAAAATTTTGCAAAGGGAGCAATATACAAAGAAAGAAGATATAGCGTGTAAAATTAAGAGGGAGAATTTTCTTTTTCAACTGCCTTTGCCTCTCCTTTTCTCTCATCTGGAATGACACAGGGTTTCATGCCGAACTGGATCTCACCCAGCCCTCTTGTTTTATGTGTATCAACACTGTGACCTGGAGAGGTTAAATGATTTCCTGTAAGGGCCAAGAGTTTCTGGCACAATGAGGACTAGATTCCAGGTCTTCCGGATTTCCATTCCGATGGCCTTTCCACTCATTATATCTCTCTTTCTCTCCCCACTAAGCTCTCCTCCTCAGGGGTACCAGCTCTCCCCAAAAGCCCTGCTCAGCTGAAATTGCTTTATTTCACTATTTATTTCAATATGATAAGCTTGTCTTTAAACCATATGCTTTTTTTTTATGGCATCATCTTCCTATCTGAAAAATAGGTTCATTTCTAAAACATTAATACTAAGAGTGTGTGTGTGTGTGTCTGTAAGCGCCTCTATTCATAGGTAATTTTAACATTTAACTTTCTAAAGTTTAAAGGGCTACATCACTTATCATATGATTCTCTAGATATTCCTCCTAGGGCCTGATTCCCCAGTGACAAGTATAAGAGCTTAGAGAAGATTCTATAGGTCTCCTAAGCACACAGTCTTGAGCGCTTTAAGTTTTTATACATAATCCTGCTTTCTAATTTTTGTTTGGCAACAATACTTTCCTGTGCAACACTTCCCTACAGCTGAGAGCAAGATGTACCTCACTGGCACCTGGATTTAGTACCCCATTCTTCTAACTAAGGGAAAGGGTCATAGTGTGTCTTCGTGAGGAGCAGAGTGGTTAAGACCAGCTTCTTTATGGAGGGTGATGTGCCTGTTTAGAGAGCTTTAGGGAAAGAGTTTAGCAGGTTCACCAGCAGGGAAGCAGAATTCCCCTGCGTGTGCACAGGTCTCTTGCCAGTAAGTATTCTTTAGTTGCATAACTCTGAGCAGGTTCCTGAAACTGTCTCTGCCTCATGTGTGCATGCGTGCTAAGCCGCTTCAGTCGTGTCCGACTCTGTACAACCATGTGGACTGTAGCCCGCCAGGCTCCTCTGTCACTGGGATTCTCCAGGCAAGAGTACTGGAGTGGGTTGCCACGCCCTCCTCCAGGGGATCTTCCCAACCCAGGGAAGGAACTTGAATCTCTTACATGTCCTACATTGGCAGGCACAGCCAGGCACATAATAAGTCCAAAGTACATGTTTGTTATTATTGTAAATAGTATGAACAGATGTGTGTGATAAGGGTTTAAATGAATCAGCCTTGTTTAAAAATCCAGCTTGTGTAACTGGGGGTGATCACTCCAAGCTAGGTCTCTCACTGAGCTCTGAGCATATCCCCTGCTGTAGGCATTAGAAATGACTCTGGGATGCCCCCTCATTCCCTCCTTCTATTTTTTAAAAAATTTATTGGAGTATAATTGATTTACAATGTTGTGTTAGTTTCTCCTTCTTTCTTAAAAATATATTAGAAACAATTTAAATGTCCATCAGTGAATCCATGGATAAAGAAAATGTGGTATATCTATATCTGCAATGGAATATTATTCAGCCATAAAAAGGAGCAAATTTCTTTTACCATTTGTAACAACATAGATGGAGGAGGAAATGGCAGCCCACTCCAGTATTCTTGCCTGGAGAATCCCATGGACAGAGGTGTCTGGCAGGCTACAGTCCATGGGGTTGCAAAGAAGCAACTTGGCAGGGGCTCATAACAAAGATGGACCTTCAGGGTATTATACTAAGTGAAGTATGTCACACAGAGAAAGATAAATACCAGATGCTCTAACTTCTGTGCTGTGATTAGTTGCTCAGTCATGTCTGACTCTTCGCGGAATCAAATAACAACAATGGAAAACAACAAACAAGCACACACACACACAAATGCACACATGAATGTTGAGAATAGATGGTGGTCACCTGAGATGGAGGGAAGGAAGTGGAAGGCGGGGGAAATGGGCCAAGGAAGTCAAAAGCTGCAAATTTCTAGTTATAAAATGAGTAAGTCATTGGGATGCAATGTAAGCTTGGTGACTATAGTTCATAACAGTCCAGTTCTTGCTTGAAAGCAACTAAGGGAGTGGATCCTAAAAAGTTATCATCAAAAAAGTTTTTCTAGGAACTTCCCTGGTGATCCAGTGGTAAAGACTCCAAGCTTGCAGTGCAGGGGTGTGGGTTCAAACCCTGATCAGGGAGCTAAGATTCCACATGTCACATGGCCAAAAAAAAAATTTTATTTTAATTCTAACTACATATGATGATGGATGTTAACTGGACTCACTGTGGTGATCATTTTGCAATACATACAAATATTGAATCATAACTTTTTACACCTGACCTAATGTAATGTTATGTCAGTTATATCTCAATAAATATATATATGCTAGGTATTAATATAAATAGATATTAATGTAAAATAGCATAACTATTAGCAATGCAAGACTCTAAAGAGTAGCAGAATATGCACCCCAATCTTCACCTCTTAATGTAACAGTTATTTTGAGGTAAAAGCAATTGAGAAAAAGTAGGTACAAAGATTGTTCTCTACCCTCCTATTTAACTAAAAGCAGGATATAAATTTGTGAAGGTATCTCCCTTCCTTCTCTACCTGGAAAAACAATATTACCCTTGTCAGCACAGAGAAGGCAACAAAGCAATCTACAGAAACTAGCTCTCATCCTCCATTAGCTATCTTATGTATTTGCCTTCCTTCAATTTTCTGCCTTAAGAACTCAAAGTTCTTTTCCTTCCATCTTGCCACTGATCTACAAACTCGATGTTCTTTTGTTAAGATGCTGTGTGAGCCCAAGTTGTAAGCACCTCTTTGAGTTACCCAGAGTAGTATGATTTGATAATTAGTTGCATGGAAATACCTTTTATCCCATCACTACGTGAGTGCCTGCCACATCAGTAAACAAAGGATGTCAAAGTCATCAAAGACTGCAGCCACCTCCGACCATCAAAGGTGACCCGGTGAGCCCTGAGGGAACTCAGGAAGAAAACAAAGAATAACCTGCCATCAGACTGCGGCAACTACCTACAGTGAGCCCCGAGAACACTCAGGATGTGGAAACCAGGATATAGGCCCCAGATAGCTGAGATGTATATCAAAGAAATGATTTCAGTGAGCCCAGACTCTGGCGTCTTTCCAAACACAGAAAAGCACTAAATTCTTTAACTTGAGATATCTAGCTTTGTTTTGTTAACAGTAATCTTTTGTTCCTACTCCCTGCCCTTGCTTGCAAAGCTCCTACATATCCTGGCTTCCTTTTCACCTCCTTGGAGCAGTTTTCTCAGGGTTACTTGAGATGCTGCCTTCTGGGCTTGGTCCTCAGAGTGTCTGCTGAATAAAACATAATCTCAACTTTTAGGTTGCACATGTGTTTTTCAGTCAATACTGTTCATGATTCAATATTAATTATGAGCTTTGAATAATAACCTATGAGTTTCTGGGTAAGTTAAAGTCTTTTAGGGATGTGTGTAAGCATGTGATGTGTGTGCATGTGGTTGTTGTATTTGCTTTCAAATATCACAGTAAATTCCACATTGCTTTTTCCTCAATATATCTGAAAAGTGAACCATTCATTCTGCTTCTGAGGATATTCTCATTGATACTGCTAGTGAAGTGAAGTCGCTCAGTCGTGTCTAACTCTTTGCAACCCCGTGGACTATAGCCTACCAGACTTCTCCTTCCATGAGATTTTCCAGACAAGAATACTGGAGTGGGTTACCATTTCCTTCTCCAGGGGATCTTCCCGACCTAGGGATCGAACCCGGATCTCCCGCATTGGAGGCGGATGCTTTAATCTCTGAGCCACCAGGGAAGCCCACATTGATACTGCTAAGTAATTCATTATGTCTTACCTTGCCTTGACTCAACCACCTGCCACATCAGCAGGCCATTAACAATTACACTGCTCACACAGAGATTTCTGTAAGTAATTATTCCTGGGGCCTAAACTACAGTCTGGTCTTCCCTATTGGTTCAGTTAGTAAAGAATTTGCCTGCAATGCAGGAGATCTGGGTTCGATCCCTGGGTTGGGAAGACCTCTTGGAGAAGGGAACAGCTAAAACTATAGTCTGGCTTCTCACAGCTGTGGTCCTGGCCCAGCAGCATTATTTTAGGCCCAGCCAGACCTACAGAATAATAATCTGTATTTGAACAAGATGTTTGAGTGACCTGTATGCACATTAAAATTTGAAAAGCACTGGCCTAAAGCAGTATTTCTCTTGGGAGATGGCATTGAAACATGTATAATATCATATAAGAAATGAATCGCCAGTCTAGGTTCAATGCAGGATACAGGATGCTTGGGGCTGGTGCACTGGGATGACCCAGAGAGATGGTATGGGGAGGGAGGTGGGAGGGTGGTTCAGGATGGGAACATGTGTACACCCATGGCAGATTCATGTTGATGTATGGCAAAACCAATACAGTATTGTAAAGTAAAATAAAGTTAAAAAAAAAAAAAAAGAATGAGAAACTGCCATATGACTCAGCAATCCCACTGCCGGGCATATACACTGAGGAAACCAGAATTGAAAGAGACACGTGTACCCCAGTGTTCATCACAGCACTGTTTATAATAGCCAGGACATGGAAACAACCTAGATGTCCATCAGCAGATGAATGGATAAGAAAGCTGTGGTACATATACACAATGGAGTATTACTCAGCCATTAAAAAGAATACATTTGAATCAGTTCTAATGAGATGGATGAAACTGGAGCCGATTATACAGAGTGAAGTAAGCCCGAAAGAACACCAATACAATATAGTAACATATATATATGGAATTTAGAAAGATGGTACTGATAACCCTGTATGCGAGACAGTAAAAGAGACACAGATGTATAGAACAGTCTTTTGGACTCTGTGGGAGAGGGAGAGGGTGGGATGATTTGGGAAAATGGCATAGAAACATGTATAATATCATATATAAAATGAATCACCAGTCTAGGTTCGATGCAGGATACAGGATGCTGGGGCTGGTGCACTGGGATAGCCCAGAGGGATGGTATGGGGAGGGAGGTGGGAGGGTGGTTCAGGATTGGGAACATGTGTACACCCATGGCAGATTCATGTTGATGTATGGCAAAACCAATACAGTATTGTAAAGTAAAATAAAGTTAAAAAAAAAAAAAAAGAATGAGAAACTGCCATATGACTCAGCAATCCCACTGCCGGGCATATACACTGAGGAAACCAGAATTGAAAGAGACACGTGTACCCCAGTGTTCATCACAGCACTGTTTATAATAGCCAGGACATGGAAACAACCTAGATGTCCATCAGCAGATGAATGGGTAAGAAAGCTGTGGTACATATACACAATGGAGTATTACTCAGCCATTAAAAAGAATACATATGAATCAGTTCTAATGAGGTGGATGAAACTGGGCCGATTATACAGAGTGAAGTAAGCCCGAAAGAACACCAATACAATATAGTAACATATATATATGGAATTTAGAAAGATGGTACTGATAACCCTGTATGCGAGACAGTAAAAGAGACACAGATGTATAGAACAGTCTTTTGGACTCTGTGGGAGAGGGAGAGGGTGGGATGATTTGGGAAAATGGCATAGAAACATGTATAATATCATATATAAAATGAATCACCAGTCTAGGTTCGATGCAGGATACAGGATGCTGGGGCTGGTGCACTGGGATGACCCAGAGGGATGGTATGGGGAGGGAGGTGGGAGTGGGGTTCAGGAGTGGGAACACGTGTACACCCATGGCGGATTCATGTTGATGTATGGCAAAACCAATACAGTATTGTAAAGTAAAATAAAATATAAAATAAATAAATAAAGCAGTGTTTCTCTCCCAGGAGGTGGTAAGCTGATTGCCTACATCAGGATCACTGGAGAGGCTCCTCTACAAAGCAGGTTTCTGGACCCTACCCCAAACTGAGTGAAACAGACTCTCTGGGGTGAGGGCCCTTGAAACTGCATTTTCAACAAATTCCTGTCCCCGGTGCTTAGGCAATCTAGGGTTTAAGAAAAGCCAGAGTAGCATTTTAGAATATTATACGTGTTGACACTTTCATCTATGTGAGTTTTTCACCAGCCTAAAGTCATTGGTCAAGACATACCTAGAAATATAAACTAATTAAAGAACAAGTTGACTACAGAAACACACACCCACAACTGGCATTAGACAAAATTGCCAACACTGAGAAACTGCCTTTAGTAATAGACGAACCACTCAAAGAGGTTCTACTAAGCGTCTCCAATGAAATGCAGACAGACGGGCTACTTGTGTCAGAGAGGAGAGGGAGCAAATCGTGAATAATAGCATCATTTTCTCTCTTGTTTAAACATCACTCTCTTGTTCTCCTTTAAAACATTAGTAAAAATCTATTTGATTCTAACTGGTTATTCTCAAGATAGGAAAAAGTATTTCGGTATCCATAGATGTGAAAAGAAAAATATCAAAATACATTCTGTTTTTAACTGTCTTCTATATAGAGAGAGGCTTTATTAGAAATTGCTAGAGGTGAATTTCCCTTCAAATACCAAAAAGAAAGGTGTTACTCTGTATTACACAAATGGTTCCATGAAAGAACCAGGCTATCTTTTGTCTGTTTAGAAAATTCAGCTGAGGACAATTTTTACTTATCCCTTGGATATTTGACATCAACAAACACAACTCCATTACCTCCGTCTTCATAAATTTCATTTTATGAATCCAAATTACCCCCATAAACATCTGGACATCATGACTTGTACACACTATGACTCTGTCTAGCTAAAGTTTTAGAGCTGCAAAATAATATTGCCTTAACAATATTAAACATATCAAAAAGACTAGCACACAGGACCTTGTTTTGATTTAATGCTCTTACAGAAAATTAGAAAAGAGAAATGGAGACATATTAACAGGGATAGGAAGTTCTGTTTGAAAAGCAAGAGCCAGTTTTAACACCCTGGGAATCTTATTTCCAGAGAACTTACATACCTCAGAGTATAGGATTCCCATATTGGTCCTTCACGGATTTACTTCACCTCTACAGCTTCTTGAATCTTCTTGAGGTATTTTCCAGTTAATATCCAAATCCTTCCCAGTCTCTAGAAGCCCAGGTCGGTCCTTGGCAAGTCGTTGCTTCCCAGGCCGGTGAGTACTGTTTCAGCAGCCCAGGCAGCGACACTCCTCCCAGCGAGCCCAACCCAGTGAAACAAGGGTGTTAGTTTACCGTGTAATGAGTGACCCCGTCTTGCATCATCTAATGTTACAGCCCCGAGGAACCGGTTTCTGAGTCACAGCTACTCTGCTGATGGGGACATGTGAAAAGAAGGAAGCAGAGTTGAAGAGGGAAGGAAAGTTCTCACAGGGGCAGGAAGGACTCAGGGCTCAAAACGGGGTACTGTGTTTGGGACATTTCCTATTGAAATCTGGTTTTCAGGGGCTATTGAGAAAGGCTAAGTGCAAACAAATCACTTGTTAGAACCCTATATGTCAGCATAGGACTTGACCTTTGTGAAAAATCAACTTTAAAACTAATGGATTATTGCTATCTTTCTTCACAGAGAAATGTTTAACATTCCTTGATGTTTTAATATAAACTGATTAAAATAATAAAGCCGATTTGTGAGCTATATTATTTTATATAGATAAATATACTCATAATGACTTTCAAGGGCATCTCTGAGTAAAGTTTGAGCAATTCAAAAAGAAACTAAATTTTGGAAAAATTAGTCCCATTTATGTTCTAGTCAATTCAATTACCTTGAAAGGTTTAAATTATAGTACTACCATATTTGACTTTCCTTTATAAGCACTGTAATGCTGAGCATAATAAGTAATACTTTCACAGCTAAACAACCTCGTGAATCTAATAAACTAAACTTACTCTAATGAAACAAAATTAAATTGTCTTAAACATTCTTTTTTCAAATTTAGTCAAATTAATTTATAATATTCCATTTAAAAATCATAAGTCTAAAATCTCTGCTATACACTTGATGCTTTTGAGCTGTGGTATTGGAGAAGACTCTTGAGATTCCCTTGGACTGCAAGGAGATCAAACCATTCAATCCTAAAGTAAACCAACCTTGAATATTTATTGCAAGAACTGATGTTAAAGCTGAAGTTCCAAAACTTTGGCCACCTGATGCCAAGGGCCAACTCATTGGAAGAGACCCTGATGCTGGGAAAGACTGACGGCAGGAGGAGAAGGGAACAAGAGAGGATGAGATGGTTGGATGGCATTACAGACTCAATGAACATGAGTTTGAGCAAGCTCTGGGAGACGATGAAAGAGAGGGAAACCTGGTGTGCAGCAGTCCATGGAGTCACAAAGAGTCAGACACAACTGAGCAACTGAACAAGAGTTCAGTTCAGTTCAGTCGCGCAGTCGTGTCTGACTCTTTGCGACCCCATGAATCGCAGCACGCCAGGCCTCCCTGTCCATCACCAACTCCCGGAGTTCACTCAGACTCACGTCCATCGAGTCCGTGATGCCATCCAGCCATCTCATCCTCGGTCGTCCCTTTCTCCTCCTGCCCCCAATCCCTCCCAGCATCAGGGTCTTTTCCAATGAGTCAACTCTTCGCATAAGGTGCCCAAAGTACTGGAGCTTCAGTTTTAGCATCATTCCTTCCAAAGAAATCCCAGGGTTGATCTCCCTCAGAATGGACTGGTTGGATCTCCTTGCAGTCCAAGGGACTCTCAAGAGTCTTCTCCAACACCACAGTTCAAAAGCATCAATTCTTCGTCCCTCAGCCTTCTTCACAGTCCAACTCTCACATCCATACATGACCACAGGAAAAACCACAGCCTTGACTAGACGGACCTTAGTCGGCAAAGTAATGTCTCTGCTTTTGAATATACTATCTAGGTTGGTCATAACTTTTCTTCCAAGGAGTAAGCGCCTTTTAATTTCATGGCTGCAGTCACCATCTGCAGTGATTTTGGAGCCCAAAAAAACAAAGTCTGACACTGTTTCTACTGTTTCCCCATCTATTTCCNCCTCTGCCTTTTCTAAAACCAGCTTGAACATCAGGGAGTTCACGGTTCACATATTGCTGAAGTCTGGCTTGGAGAATTTTCAGCATTACAACAACAATACATTTTTCATGGAATCACCAGGCCACGTGGTCAAATAGGCTAACGTGCCAAATCTCTTAAGCACTGTTGACACTGTGTGTGTGTGTGTGAGTGTGTGTGTGTGTGTGAGTGTGTGTGTGTGTGAGTGTGTGTGTGTGTTGTGTGTGTGTGTGAATAATCAATTACTCAGTCATGGCTGACTCTCTGCAGACCCATGGACTGTAGTTTGCCAGGTTCCTCCATCAGTGGAATTTTCCAGGCAAGAATACTGGAGCAAGTTATCATTTCCTGCTCCAGGGGATCTTCCTGACCCAGAGATCAAACCCATGGAGTTCTCTTACTTCTCCTGCATTGGCAGGTGGATTCTTTACCACAAGCGCCATTGGAGAAGGAAATGGCAACCCGCTCCAGTGTTCTTGCCTGAAGAATTCCAGGGACAGGGAAGCCTGGTGGGCTGCTGTCTGGTCGCACAGAGTCGGAGATGACTGAAGCGACTTAACAGCAGCAGCAGCGCCATCTAGGAAAACCAGACATTTTATATACCAAGTGAAAGTGCAAGTTGCTCAGTCATGTCCCAGTCTTTGTGACCCCATGAACTGTAGCCTGCCAGTTCAGAGCCTCTTCTGTCCATGGAATCTCCAGCCACAAACACTGGAGTGAGGAGCAGTTAGTTCCCTTCTCCAGGGGATCCTCCCAACCCAGGAATCAAACACAGGTCTCCTGCATTTCAGGTGGATTCCTTACCAGCTGAGCCACCAGGGAAGTTGTTATATTTGGTATTGTCAAGCAAATGTATGTTCCTCTGTTCTTTGTCTCGTCACAACAAAGATTTGGAGTGACGGACATTAAAGCCCCCTCGGCGTGTCACAGCTCTCCGGTCTTGGATAGACCGTGTTAGCTCTCAGGTCTCGAATGAACCATGTTATAGCTCTTAGACAAATCAGTGTTACAGCTCAGTGTTACAGCTCTATTTTATTTAGAAGATAAAAGGAAAATCCATCTTCAAGGTGTGAGGGCACATCTATCTAAAGGCACGAGGAGAAGAGCGCCCCAGCGTGCAGGAGAGAGAGAGAGAGAGAGAGAGCTGGCTTTGGCCCCTCTATTTATATGTTTATCTCTCCCTGGGCCTGTTCTTGTAAATTGGACCAGCCAGGAGCGTTGTTTGTTTTACCTGAGGTCCTCACTCTGGTCCTCAGACCTTCTTTTGTTTAATTTTCACGGGCTTTTCCCTTCCTTGTCTTGTAGCCACCACCATTTTGGACTCCTTTTCCCTGTCCTACCTACCTAACAGTATTATACCAAAAATAATATAAAATATTCACACATTTTCTCTGAACTTAACACAATCACAGCAAAGTGCTAAACATTCCCAGAATTAAAACACACACTCATGAGAAAAGAGTTCAGTCATCCCAAGGAAATGGATGGGACTCTCTGATCAACTGAGGTTCTTTCTGGTCAAGATTAAGGAGCTATGATTCAACCTGAGCTCTTGAATTTCTTTTCCTCCCCAGGGAAATTCTTTCTACTCCACTGATGGACACAGTGGGCTAATCTTATTGTTGTTATAATGAGAATTATACACTGCTATGCCTTGGCTTTGGACCCAACCCCCCAGTAGTTTTAAGAATTAGCTAATATAGCTGTTGGAGACTTGGAGACGGAAGTCTGCAATATCCACTAAGATTGCAGCTGACTTCCTCTTTGGCTTAGTTTGATTTTGCATTTCTTTATTCTTAAGACATCAGTGTCTTTCCCATTGACCTAAACATTAATGCTATTTCCAGGGAGTACTTCACTCTCTTGTAACCTTCTGTAACCCTTTTTAGCTTCCTTTGTAACCTCTTCTAACTAACTTACTTAACAGAACTCTTCACTTTCACTGCCTCCATGCTAAGGTTGCTGCTGGCTTCTCCAAGCTCTTTGCTCCCTAACTGAACTGAGAAGTCTTCTTTAATTTCCTATCAAGATCACAGCTCCTCTAACTGGAATCTGTATCTCTCTCAACTGTATCTTGAAGGTGTAGGAGTTTGAAGCAAGCGTCCCCAAATGTGCCATGTTAACATGAAGATTACTTTGAACTAAAGGCAATAGAGACACAGTGGGCTCAAGAGAATCCATTACCCCTCCCTCATCTACCCAGATTGACTTTATTCTTGCAGCCAAAGATGGAGAAGCTCTACGCAGTCAGCAAAAACAAGAACCAGAGCTGTCTATGGCTCAGATCATGAACTCCTTATTGCCAAATTCAGACTTAAAGAAAGTAGGAAAACCACTAGACCATTCAGCTATGACCTAAATCAAATCCCTTATGATTATACAATGGGTGAGAAATAGAGTCAAGGTATTAGATCAGATAGACAGAGTGCTTGAAGAACTACGCACAGAGGTTCGTGACACTGTACAGGAGGCAGAGATCAAGAACAACCCGAAGAAAGAGAAATGCAAAAAAGGCAAAACGGCTGTCTGACGAGGCCTTACACGTAGCATTGAAAAAAAGAGAAGCAAAAGACAAAGGAGAAAAGGAAAGATATACCCATTTGAATGCAGAGTTCCAGAGAATAGCAAGTAGAGATAAGAAAGCCTTCCTCAGCGATCAATGCAAAGAAATAGAGGAAAAGAACAGAAGGGGAAAGACTAGAGATCTCTTCAAGAAAATTAGAGATACCAAGGGAAAATTTCATGCAAAGATGGGCTCAATAAAGGACAGAAATGGTATGGATCTAACAGAAGCAGAAGATATTAAGAAGAGGTGGCAAGAATACACAGAAGAACTATACAAAAAAGATCTTCATGACCCAGATAATCACAATGGTGTGATCACTCACCTACAGCCAGACATTCTGGAATGTGAAGTCAAGTGGGCCTTAGGAAGCATCAATACGAATAAAGCTAGTGGAGGTGATGGAATTCTAGTGGAGCTATTTCAAATCCTAAAAGATGATGCTGTGAAAGTGCTGCACTCAATATGCCAACAAATTTGGAAAACTCAGCAGTGGCCAAAGGACTGGAAAAGGTCAGTTTTCATTCCAATCCCAAAGAAAGGCAATGCCAAAGAATGCTCAAACTACCACACAATTGCACTCATCTCACATGCTAGTAAAGTAATGCCCAAAATTCTCCAAGCCAGGCTTCAGCAATATGTGAACCATGAACTTCCTGATGTTCAAGCTGGTTTGGAAAAGGCAGAGGAACCAGAGATCAAATTGCCGACATCTGCTGGATCATCTAAAAGCAAGAGAGTTCCCAAAAAACATCTATTTCTGCTTTCTTGACTATGCCAAAAGCTTTTACTGTGTGAATCACAACAAACTGTGGAAAATTCTGAGAGAGATGGGAATACCAGACCACCTGACCTGCCTCCTGAGAAATCTGTATGCAGGTCAAGAAGCAACAGTTAGAACTGGACATGGAACAGCAGACTGGTTCCAAATAGGAAAAGGAGTATGTCAAGGCTGTATATTGTCACCTTGCTTATTTAACTTATATTCAGAGTACTGCTGCTGCTAAGTCGCTTCAGTCATGTCCGACTCTCTACAACCCCATAGACAGCAGCCCACCAGGCTCCCCCATCCCTGGGATTCTCAAGGCAAGAACATTGGAGTGGGTTGCCATTTCCTTCTCCAATGCATGAAAGTGAAGAGTGAAAGTGAAGTCACTCAGTCGTGTCCAACTCTTGGCGACCCCATGGACTGCAGCCTACTAGGCTCCTCCATCCATGGGATTTTCCAGGCAAGAGTACTAACTATAGTGGAGTGCCATTGCCTTCTCCATTCAGAGTACATCATGAGAAATGCTGAACTGGATGAAGCACAAATTGGGAATCAAGATTGTCGGGAGAAATATCAATAACCTCAGATATGCAGAGGACACCACCTTTATGGCAGAAAGCGAAGAAGAACTAAAAAGCTTCTTGATGAGAGTGAAAGAGGAGAGTGAAAAAGTTGGCTTAAAACTCAACTTTCAGATAACTAAGATCATGGCATCTGCTCCCATCACTTCATGGCAAATAGATGGGGAAACAGTGAAAACAGTGAGAGACTTTATTTTGGGGGGCTCCAAAATCATTGCAGATGGTGACTGCAGCCGTAAAATTAATACACTTGCTCCTTAGAAGAAAAGTTATGACCAACCTAGACAGCATATTAGAAAGGAGAGACATTACTTTGTCAACAAAGGTCCAACTAGTCAAGGCTATAGTTTTACAGTAGTCATGTTGGGAGTTGGCTTATAAAGTAGTAGTCATGTGAGAGTTAGATTATAAAGAAAGCTGAATACCGAAGAATTGATGCCTTTGAACTGTGGTGTTGGAGAAGACTCTTGAGAGTCCGTTGGACTGCAAGGAGATCCAACCAGTCCATCCTAAAGGAAATTAGTCCTAAATATTCATTGGAAGGACTGATGCTAAAGCTGAAACTCCAATACTTTGGCCACCTGATGTGAAGAACTGACTCATTTGAAAGACCCTGATGCTGGGAAAGATTGAAGGCAAGAGGAGAAGGGGGCAACAGAGGATGAGATGGTTGGATGATATCACCGACTCGATGAACATGAGTTTGAGAAAACTCTGGGAGTGGGTGATGGACAGGGAGGCCTGGCGTGCTGCAGTCCATGGGGTTGCAAAGAGTCGGACACAACTGAGTGACTGAACTGAACTGAACTAACTACCCAGAAGAACTTAAGTTTGGAGTTTTTCCCAAAACAAAAGCCTTGCTACTGGAGATAAATTTTATCGAAATGACCCATTTAATACTGCAGGGCAAATATTAAATTACCAAACATGTCCTTTTATTATCTTGCAAATGAATTTCCTGTCCTTTGAAGCCCCAGGCCCCTGTTCCATTCCTTAGCTCAGGATGGCATCTATACCTCATTCTCTTTTCTCTCTGAACTTCTCATGTATGTGCGGTTCCAGTGTTTACAAAATTAAATCTGATCTTTTCCTGTTAATATGCTTCTTGTCAATTACATTTTTAGGCCAGCCAGAAGAACCTAGAAGAGTAGAAAATTTTTTTTTTCCTTCATGATAAATGGTAGCAGAATATGTCCTCCTAAAATAGGTCTTTTTGAATTGATTATTATTTGCCGGGGTCCAGCCCCGGTGGATCCAGGGAATTCGAAGAGGGGACGGCATCAGCGAGGAAAAACGTATTTATTTAGAAATATGAGAATAGATTAGGAAGAAATAGTGTAGTAAGAAATTTGAGATGGAGAAAAGAAGGCTGAATAACTTGGTTTACGTGGAAAGCCAATAAAACCTCGAGACAAGAGGTTTGCACCATCTACGTTAGGCCACCGGCGTCTGTTTGAATATCGGAGAGTGCCCCGCCCTGGGCTCTCTCTCTTACGGATCTTAGCAGCCAGGACAGGTAAGTAGACGTGGTGAGCCTCCCCGCCCCAGATGGGAATTCAGCCGAAAAAGGGGGGAAAAGAAGGAGAAAAGAACGACATGGGGAAACCCAGCGTCGGCGTAAGGCTCCAAGAGAGCATTTATTGTTCAGAATCAGCTTATATACCCCAAATTATACATAAAGGAATATGCAGAGTTATGCAGGGGCAGCAGTCCTGACCCTCATTGAGACAAGGCTTTCTTTTTTGCATACCCTCCTGTTTACAAAAGGTCTCAGGTGGTTTACATCATCTTCTGGCCAAGAGGTCCATTAACATTTCTATGGCTCTCTTCTGATGAGGTTTTGTTAACTAGAAAACTCATTTGTGTTAACCTTTCCAAAGTCTGAAAGCCACTCTCAGAAAACACTAAAAAATACAGCAACTTGTAATATAAGGAAGTACAGTAATTTATAGCAAAAGAAAAGTAATTTACTCAAAAGTTCAGTGTTGCTAATATCAAAACTACTACATATCCCTTTTTCCATATCCCATTTACATAGATTACATCTTCCAGGGTGCCTGAGAGATAAGAAATAAGGAGGTCTGGCAGCAATCATTGAGTCAACCGTGAAATCCTGTCACCAATATAAATTTGAAAAGGCTCTGAAACTTTAAGATACTTTGAGGCTTTTGTGCCTCCCACAGCTGGGAGGTTGTGAGCAATTCACAAGCTTGTAGAAAGTTAGGGGAACCTGTTTAGGCAGGCTATAGCATTATCAAAGGGGGGTTGGGCTGAAACACTTTCAAATGCAGGAAACCAAAGCTTTGAATTAACTCTTCCCGAGAAACTGGCAAAGAATATCAGGGAAATAGACAAATACAGAAAAATTTTTATTCTTGGGGTACATGCTCGGGAAAAACCAGGGAGAAATCTGATGACTCAGATTGCCCTGCCATCTGAGTTTGCCATGTGACCCTGTCACAGGTGGGATTCCTCGCTCTGGCTTCCGACAATTATTAAAACTACAAATTCACAAGAGAATCTCTGAAAACAGTAGAATTTACTCTTTTTAATTTATTTTAATTGGAGGCTAATTACTTCACAATATTGTAGTGGTTTTTGCCATATACTGACATGAATCTGCCATGGGTGTACATGTGTTCCCCATCCTGAACCCCGCTCCCACCTCCCTCCCCATCCCATCCCTCTGGGTCATCCCAGTGCACCAGCCCTGAGCACCCTGTCTCATGCATCAAACCTGGACTGTTGATCTGAAAACAGTAGAAGTTACTCTTTTGCAAGGGAGATTTACATTTATAATGAAAGCCTCCATTTGTAGAAGTGTCTCCTTCACTGTACCTGGAAGAAAATGTGCATATGCATACTCAGTTGCTAAGTCTGTCTGACTTGGCCACCCCATGGACTGTAGCCCACCAGGCTCCTCTCCATGGCATTCTCCAGGCAAGAATACTGGAATGGGCAGCGATTTCCTTCTCCAAGGGATATTCCTCACCCAGGGATCTAACTATGTCTCCTGTATTACAGGCAGATGCTTTACCACTGAGCCACCTGGGAAAACCCACCAGAGAGAAAGGGTGATTCTAAATCTCTAGAAATTTATCCATGGAGAAAGAATGACTTAAACCTGCCTAGCACTATTACCCTTGTTTCCTGTGCTCTCTTGATCACCTCCCATAACTACCGCTCCCCCAAAATCTTCTGCCTGAAGATGGTATTGAAGGGGGTGACTTGGCCATTTCCAAGAGTTTTCTTAGTTCTCTCCCAGTACATGAAGTATACATGCTAGTAAACTTCTGCTCCATTTTCTCTTGTTAATCTACCTTTATTACAGGGGCATTCTCAGCCATAGAATCTAGAAGGGTAGAGGGAAAAATCCTTTTTCCTGCCCTATAATCTGTTTCTAAAGGCATGATACTTATTATAACCGTGAAAAAATGAAATGTTTGAGTGTAGGTATTGCTGTATTGTTCAGTGGCTAAGTCGTGTCTGACTTTGCTCCCCCATGGACTGCAGCACACAGTCTCCTCTGTTCTCCACTGTCTCCTGGAGTTTGCTCAAATTCATATCCAGAGTTAGTGATGCGGACCCTAAAAGCAAAGTAACAAAGAAGCAGCTGATACATTGCAAGTGGTGAAACACGTTCATTCATCTCTGAACCAGAGACTCTTGATCAGAAATGGTTTTCTTCCCCAGGTAAGATAGCCACATCTAGCATATAAAAATACAGGTTGTTCAGTTAAATGTAAATTTTAGATCAATTTCTTAAATGTTGCATGGAACATGCTTATACTATATAAGCATGTCATTTAACTGAAATTGCTGTTTAACTCAAAATGAGACATCTGGCATTATCTGGGGACATTTTTGGTTGCCACAACCAGGTGTGTGGGGCATACCACTTGTCTCGAGAAGGTAGACGCTAGGGATGCTGCTAAGCATCCTGGTACAGGATAGTCTCTCCCAGCCAAGAATTATCCTCCCCAAATAGTGTTGAGGTAGAGAAACTCTCTTCTAGGCCAACAGGAGAATTAAAAGTGAAGATAGAGGACTAGATCAATTGTAGTGTGAGAATAGAGTATCACTGCAGAGGAGAAAAAAAATTGTTGCTCCTTCTACCCTTCTAGGTTCTTGCTGGGGGGCTCTTAACAACTGGAAAGTTTGTTTGCTTGTTTTTCCTTTGGCTGTGCCTCTCAGTTTATGGGATCTTAGTTACTTCACTAGGGATTGAATCCATGCCCTCTGCAGTGGAAGCGCTGAGTCCTAAACACTAGGGAAGCCTTAACCACTGGACCACCAAAGAATTCCAAGGGCCTCTTAAATAAAGACAGATTAATGAGAGAACAACGGGGACTTTCCTGGAGGTCCAGTGTTGAAGACTCCCAGCTTCCAATGCAGGGGGCTCCAGGGTTCCACTCTTTCGTTATAGATAAAAAATATTCTTCACAAAAAGAAAACTTGTATCTTGCTTTTAAATCTTTTCCTGCATCTGCTGGTTCTCAATGGACTTTAGTTCAATAAAGTAATTCATTTGCCAAAGAACATAATTAGGGGGAGTGTGTTCTGGTGTCCCTCATGGTGACACACTGTCATAATGAGGTCTGAAAGTGAAAGTCGCTCAGTTGTGTCTCTGAGACCCCAGGGACTATACAGTCCATGGAATTCTCCAGGCTGGAATACTGGAGTGGGTAGCCTTTCTCGACTCCGGGGGATCTTCCCAACCCAGGGATCGAACCCAGGTCTCCCACATTGCAGGTGGATTCTTTACCAGCTGAGCCACCAGGGAAGCCCGCTAAAGTATGAGAAACACAATTTGTTAAACCTGTTTAGAGTTTATGCTCTGGAAACTGAGCCATAATTATAGGGGGGAAAAAAAGTTCTATGAAGCAACTTTCACACATGAATGTCTTCTATCAAGAATAACGTTAGAGTCAGATACTGGCAGGCTTAAAATTAAGTGTCCATTTCATACGGCTTTTGTGGTTCTCTCTCTCAGTTGTGTCCAACTCTTTGTGACCTCACGGACTGCAGGACGCCAGGCTTCACTGTCCTTCACTCTCTCCCAGAGTTTGCTCACACTCATGTCCACTGAGTCAGTGAGGCCATCCAACCATCTCATCCTCTGTTGCCCCCTTTTCCTCCGGCTGTGGATAGAGTCAACTCCAGCTGCCCAGCACCTTACCGTCTGTGAGGAAAAAGAGGTTCCTACAAGGTATTAACCCAAAGACCTGATCCTCATGAGAGTTCAGTAGAGCATACCTAGGGAGTGTGGTTCCCACAACCTCAGAGTTGTGCTCTGAGATCTTGACTCATCACATTGTCTAAGGGCTCCCATAGGAGACACTCGAGTAAAGGAATGTCATGATCAGAAGTTCCTTTATATAATAAAGCTATCACTTTGGCCATTGCGTGGAGACTGGATTTGAAGTAGCCAAGAGAGAAAACAGCAAGACCAGAGAAGAAGATATTGCATTAGGTCAACTGAGAGATTATGGTTCCAAAAGCAGAAAAGCAGTAAGTAGCAGGATTGGAGAGAAAAGGAAGAACTCTGAAGGCCGCAGGGACCAGGTCAACAGACCAAAACGTACTTAACTTTTGTGTCCTTATAAATGCTCTGATTGACTCAAAACACAGTATTTCCAGCCTGCCAGTCCTCAAATATCAAGAACTTTTTTTCATATCTTTGTTCTAAATAAGGTCAAAGGGACTTCCCTGGTGGCCCAGTGGCTAAGACTCGGTGCTCCTAATGCAAGGATCCTGAGTTCAATCCCTGGTCAGGGAACTAGAACCCACATGCCTCAGTTAAGAGTTGGCATGCCACAACTAAAAAGAACCTGCATGCTGCAACTAAGACTCGGTGAGGCCAAATAAATGAACAAACAATAAGATCAGGTGGGCAACCCCAGAGGAATCAGTTTAAGCCAAAAGTCCAAACATTTTCCTTATTCCATAAATGAACTGCCAGCCTTATGAAGAAATCTCCACACTCCTAACCCATCCTGCCCTATTTCTGTGTCGCTGCTCCTAACAACGTATAAAATTCACTCCTGCCCAAACATCCCTCAGGCAGAGTACTCCACTGCTTCTGAGCCACTCTCCTCCTCCAATCCACGGATTGCTTTCCCTTAAACAAAGGACATCATATTGAACTGTTTTATTTTTGTCATTTGATGGCTACTATCTCCTGGCACTAAACACAGTGCTTTCTGTTTTAGCCTGTGATGCTGACACCTGAACTCTGTAAACTACCATTTCTTTTCTCTCCATTGGCTTCCTGTTGGCTTCTCCCAATAGGGAAATCTCAAGGGAGACTACACAGCTAATGAGGGAGAAAGAGACTCCCTCATTCCTCCATGTTTACTGATCATATCAGCGTTAAGCCCAGGACAGCCTTTCATTCTAGGAATAGCCATTGGTCCAGCTTCCTTCCACACTCCCTGAACCAACCTAATCACACCCTTCAGCAGCGGTCCCAGGACCAGCTCTCTCTCTCTCAACTTGATTCAGCACCTCTACTGAGCTCCTGCAGCATTAGCAACAACCAGACAATGGCCCCTCTTCATGCCTGGGTCCCAAGAACTTCTGGTCCTTCCCAAAAGTTCCTGAATTCTGATGATCCCAACCTGTGCTCTCTGTTCCTCCAGTCCAAGAGGTAGTGGCTGCCCCTGAACTCTCTCAGTTAGCTTAGGGTTCCCTCTTCCCTTTTCCAACCCTCCAATACCCACTTAACTGATTTCTTATATTAAATTTTTCTTTTGAAGTAACTAGGGTGCTTGTCCCCACTGATATAATAATCTAGAGATGTTTAGACACTAAATATAGTATGGATTCTTAGTCCAATATAAGATACACAGGAAATAGCATATCAAGGGTAACATGCAGGTTTCCCATCTAGAAAATTTGGTAGATTTTGATACCTTTCACTGCAATTCAAAACTCTAGGAGTGACTTCCCTGGTGGTCCAGGGGCTAAGACTCCATGCTTACACTGCAGGGGGCTTGGGTTCAATCCCTGGTCAGGGAACTAGATCCCACATGCCACAACTAAAGATCCTGCATGCAGCAACTAAGATCCGCTGCAGTCAAACAAATAAATAACCAAAACTCTAGGAGTAAGACTAGGGAAGGGTAGGGAGAGATGATCTGTTCCAGTTTTTGCAAAATTGTGAATAAGGGACACAGGTGTAACTCATATAAGTTTGTTATGTGGTTTTAGAACTTTGGAGTAAGCTGTTGTAGAGATAAAGATATTCAAAAGCAGAGACATTACTTTGCCAACAAAGGTCCTTCTAGTCAAGGCTATGGTTTTTCCAGTGGTCATGTATGGATGTGAGAGTTGGACTGTGAAGAAGGCTGAGCACTGAAGAATTGATGCTCTTGAACTGTGGTGTTGGAGAAGACTCTTGAGAGTCCCTTGAACTGCAAGGAGATCCAACCAGTCCATTCTGAAGGAGATCAACCCTGGGATTTCTTTGGAAGGAATGATGCTAAAGCTGAAGCTCCAGTACTTTGGCCACCTCATGGGAAGAGTTGACTCATTGGAAAAGACCCTGATGCTGGGAGGGATTGGGGGCAGGAGGAGAAGGGGACGACAGAGGATGAGATGGCTGATGGCATCACTGACTCAATGGACATGAGTCTGAGTGAACTCTGGGAGTTGGTGATGGACAGGGAGGCCTGGCATGCTGCGATTCATGGGGTCGCAAAGAGTTGGACATGACTGAGCGACTGAACTGAACTGAACTGAGCATATCAATCAATAGCTTTTAATGTAAGAAAGGAGAGAGTTTAGATACCTCATTACAGTCTTTTTTTTTGTCTACAATCTGTACAGATTCCTTGGTTGTATAGTTATTTCTTAAGAGTACTGGAGTGGGTTGCCATTGCCTTCTCTGAAATAATACAAGGACATTTGTTTTTCATTTGAGCACCTTTTAATGTTAAGAACTGCTATCTAATCAAATAAGGACTTTTGCTAATCAGAATGTGTTTCTGACTTTCATGCATTCGATGAGCCCTGACATCTCTTTCTGTAATTCTCTCTTGTTTTGTAATATTCATTTAAAATTAAGCCCAGGATTCAGAAGTCAAATTGCAATTATAGTTCTTGTTTTGTACTAACACTGAATCTTTACTTCAAGACCTAAAAAATCTTGTCAGATTTGAAATCACTTTTGAATTTTCCAGTAAATAGAGAAATTTATGATAATAGAGAAGGAAATGAGGTCAGCCAGCCCTAAAACTTAAAAAAAAATCTGAGCATTGCAAGTGGGAATTTAAAATAGAGAACTTAACTGTTTAACTCTTATGCAGTGATTAATTCCATGGTGTGTTCTACTTCTGTGTCATTCTTCACCATGTATCTGCAGAATTAATTATAACATGCTTTAATGGAAGCACAAGAGTAAATACCATGCTTGAGACCCCATAGTCTTTGCAATGGTGACATTTTTGCTTCTTAATTTTTTCAAATTTATTAAGAGACAAGCAAGTTTATTTTTGTTTCTGTTCAGTTGCCCAGTCATGTCTGACTCTTTGCGACCCCATGGACTGTGGCACACCAGGGTTTCCTGTCTTTCACCGTCTCACGGAGCTTGCTCAAACTCATGTCCATTGAATCAATGATGCCATCAACCATCTCATCTTCTGTCGTCCCCTTCTCCTCCCGCCTTCAATCTTTCCCAGCATCAGGGTCTTTTCCAATGAGTTGGCTCTTCACATCAGGTGGCCAAAATATTGGAGCTTCAGCTTCAGCATCAGTCCTTCCAATTCAAGGTTAATTTCCAAACTGACTGGTTTGATCTCCTTGCAGTCCAAGGGACTTTCAAGAGTCCCTTTAACAAGAAACAAGAGAGCTTATTTTTATTTCTTGGTGAAAACAGAAAGTAAAACTTAGGAAGTAAATGTATTACTGACAAATCTTGTTACACTGATGGCTCTTTCAAGATACAGCTACCTACTTCTGCAAATTTTCCATTATTTCTGCACTGACTCAAGAATCTGCTGGATGACTTAAACTGTAAGTCTCTTTCAATTTCGCCGTAAACCCAGTTTCACAGTATGAGACAAATGATACACTCCAGGGTGGGAGTTTATGACTCTGACCCAGAATGAAGAATGCAGCCTACTTCACACTGTGTCCTACAAGTTTACTTAATTCCTGGTGCTTTACAGGGTTTAAAAAAAAAGATGATTTGTGTCTACTCCCTTATGAGGTCCTATGAAATGGTCCTATGAGCCTATGAAATGCAGTCTCAAGCTGTTATGGGATTTTGTGTGTTTGGTTCCAATTTATAATAAAGTGTTTTGGGGGTATATACCCTTCAATCTTCTTCCTATAAATATGTATGCACTATTTAGTTATTTGAAAAAAAAAATGAGATTTTTTTTGCATCCTAAGTTTGCCCTTAAACAGTACATAGTAACATTCTTCCATGTTATAAAATAGTCTTTAATATCATTTTTAGTGACTCCCTAGCCATTCCTTGATATCAAAGATAACAGCTCTCATTTATTTATCACTTACCATGGGCTGAGCCCATTGCCAGCAGACTAAACATGATTTCCTAAGACCCTCTCCCCTGGTGCTGCTTTCCCATGTTTACCAACTCACTATTCTCTTGGGGAGTCATCCCGTCTTCAGCCGTGCCCCTACCTTATTAACCCCAGTGATGATAATGGTTCTGGCAGGCCTTGTAACTTGCCTGTAACTTGCCTCATCCTAACCCTGAGTCATCCATGACTCTACAGGAAACCATCTTATTTGAGATATATGAAAAGAAACACTGGAATTTGGCCATATCTCTCTTCTTCTCTTGGAATGATTCTGGTGTGCCTTGACTTGCCTTTCTATCAACAAGCCATGAAACAAGAAAATAAACAAAAGCAAAGAAACCCCTCCAAATCATCCAGTGCAGTTAGAAGAAAGTAGAAAACTTGTTAGGGCTTCCCAGGTGGCACAGGGGTAAAGAATCCACCTACAATGCAGGAGACTTGGATTTGATCCCTGGGTTGGGAAGATCCCCAGGAGTAGAAAATGGCAACCCACTCCAGCATTCTTGCCTGGGAATCCAATGGACAGAAGAGCCAGGCAGGCTACAGTCCATGGGGTCACAAAGAGTTAGACACGACTGAGCACCCATATACATACAGAGAAATGTATTTACTGCTTAGGGTGCCATCTGATGCATTGTTTGCCAAGTGGCATAAATATCTCTATTAGGAGCCATGGGAGCTACCCCTTGTGGCTCAGCTGGTAAAGAAGCCGCTTGCAATTCGGGAGTCCTGGGTTTAATCCCTAGGTTGGGAAGATCCCCTGGAGAAGGGAAAGGCTCCCCACTCCAGTTTTCTGGCCTGGAGAATTCCATGGGCTGTATAGTCTATGGGGTCACAAAGAGTCGGACATGACTGAGCAACTTTCACTTTCTTTTTCATTCTAACAGTTTTCTAAGATGGATTGTGTACATTGTATCATTTTCCCTCTAAGAGTAGCTACTTTGATTAAACTCCAGCTCTACATTCCAAGCTATCCTTTTTCTAGAAGTCATGTACAGATGTGAAAGCTGGACCATAAAGAAGGCTGGGCACCAAATTGCTGCTTTCAAACTGTGGTGCTGGAAAACACTCTTAATAGTCCCTTGGACAGCAAGGAGGTCAAACCAGTCCATCCTAAAGGAACCAACCCTGAATATTCATTGGAAGGACTGATGCTGAAGCTGAAACTCCAATACTTTGGCCACCTGATGTGAAGAGCCAACTTATTGGAAAAGACACCGATGCTGGGAAAGTTGAGGACAAGAGAAAGGGGCAATAGAAGATGAGATGATTGGATCATATCAACTCAAGGCACATGAATTTGAGCAAACTCAGGGAGACAGTCAAGGACTGGGAAGCTTGACATGCTGCAGTCCATGGGGTCATAAATAGTCGGACACAATTAAGCAACTGAACATTTCAAGTTAATTAAATATCGCATAAAACTCGCTTAATTTAAAGAATAATGGACTGATAGAGTGAGAAGAGCCTTAGAAGTCATCTTCTCCTACTTAATTTTAAATGCCATTTTTTTTTTTTTTTTGCGCCACTTCACACAGCATGCAGGATCTTAATTCCCCAACCAAGGATTGAACCTGGCCCCATCAGTGAAATCATCAAGTCCTAACCATTGGACCCCCAGGGAAGTCCTTCCAAACTGTCTTGAACAGAGTGCCCAGATGCCCTTTCAAACTGGCTTTTCATAAAGAGGTGTTTAGTGAAAGACATGTATTTCTTCTATAACTTTTAAAAGTTTTATTATTATAAAAGTAATAACTGTACTTTGCAGAAATATTGAAAATTAGAAAAACCATACAATTAGAAAAACTGCAAAAAATGAAGAAGCGTAAAATCACTTATGAATCCATCCCCCATCACCCAAGAGCTTCCCAGAATTCAAGTCATTCTCTAGGCATGACATAATGCTAGAGTAAGTTATTTCTATTCCAACAGCTTTCTTAGGCTAAGTCAATACTGATTCTAATCAGGTTAAATCAGATTTTAATGAAGTGTCTGCTGACAGATGCATTTGTCTCCTTAGTCTAGCCTGCACTGCAGGTATATCTTTTTGGCTTTATATAGGGCTTCCCTGGTGACTCAGATGGTAAAAAGTCTGTCCGCAGTGTGGGAGACATGGGTTCAATCCCTGGGTCAGAAAGATATCTGGAGAAGGAAATGGCAACCTGCTCCAGTACTCTTGGCTGGAAAATCCCATGGACAGAGGAGCCTGGTAGGCTGCAGTCCAAGGGGTCGCAAAGAGTCAGACATGGCTGAGCAACGTCACTTTCATTTTTGTCAAGGCTGAAAGAGTATCCAAATGCTTCCAAGTAGAACACATCACTTTCCTGAGAAGTAAGCTCAGCTATTTGTATGCTAAATAGCCTGTAAGTACATAGACAGACTCTGTACCCCCTGCTCCCTACCCCTACCCCATAAACACACTTTTTTTGTTGATTGGTATCTCTTTGTGAGAGAAAAAGTCATATCTTTATGACTTGTGAAAGTCATATCTCTTTGTGACCTCATGGCCTGCCACACACCAGGCTTTTCTGTCCTTACTATCTCCTGGAGTTTGCTCAAATTCATTTCCATTGAGTCAATGATACCATCCAACCATCTCATCCTCTGTCATCCCCTTCTCCTCCTGCCCTCAATTTTTCCCAGCATCAAGGTCTTTTCCAATGAGATGGCTCTTCGCATCAGGTGGGCAAAGTATTGGAGCTTCCACTTCAGCATCAGTCCTTCTAATGAATGGTCAAGGTTGATTTCCTTTAGGATTGACTGATTTGATCCTATTTTGTGGCTAAAGAACTTGCAGGATGGCTCAGAAAAGTCTCTCCCTCTGACTCTGCCCATCTGACTGACCTGCTAACCAGGGACTTGTTTTTCAGCACTAACTGTAATGGTGACTAGTTTTTGAGTGCCCGCAGGGTGCTGATCACTGTGCTAAGTACATACTATAACAGCTCAGTGCATAGCTATAAACTCCCTTTGAAGTAAATTATTATCCCTTTTTTATAGATGAGTAAACTAACATTCAGAGAAGTTAATTCACTGGCTCAAAGGTCACACAGCTGCAAAGTGGCAGTACTAAGATTTAAACCCAGGTCTGACTCCAAAGCACTTTCTCTCTTAATCATTGCCGTAAATGACCTTGCTTTTGGCAGGCATAGCCTGTGTTCATGTTCTAATGATCCAAGTTCAGAGGAAAACGCTGAACCAAGAGTAGAGCCTTGTACTCAAACCTTAACTCAAAGATTCCACTTTGAAACTTAAAATTGAATAGTCTGGGGTCAGTAATTACAGTGAGGCAGATTTCCACTGAATTATTTTATTTGGTGAGATAGTTCCTCTCTGCCTGCATTATTGATCCCATCCTTTAAGATCTTGCTGTCTTCGCTGAATGCACACTAAGTTGCTTCAGCCATGTCTGACTCTGCAACCCCGTGGACTGTAGCCCACCAGGCTCTTCTGTCCATGGGATTCTCCAGGCAAGAATACTGGAGTGGGTTGCTGCTCTCCTCCAGGGGATCTTCCTGACTCAGGGATCGAACCCACGTCTCTTGAGTCTTCTGGCAGGCAGGTCCTTAACCAGCAGCACCACCTGGGAAGCCCAAGAAGTAATGAAGCTGTCTTCATTACTTCTTTCCATGTTGCACAGTCTTCTTTATGCCTTTTGATACCTGGTCTTTCCCTTTGCTTCCCTGCCTGGTTGAAGAAGCTATCAGTGCTAGGCTCTGGGACGCCCTGATTACCAGTTTAGTCTTTGCTTTCCTTTGGGGTAACTGATGCACAGTTGGCTTCCCATTTCTTTCCCAACACTTTCTTTTCACTTCCCTGTAACCTGGTTGATGTGCTACCCCTCTTCTGAAAGCATACTCTTTATGACCAGTGACTTGTAAATGGGAAAATCGAATTGCCTTCCTTCAGACTTTGTTCTTCTTGCCATCCCTGCAGCATTTGGCCCTGTCCACCACCCCTTACTTAATGAGATCCTCTGCTCCCTGTGGTTCAGAATGCCAGCTTTTATCATAGCTATATCACCCCATTTTCTCACCAGAAAAATAAAGGTGATGATATAACCTACTTTGTTGAGTTGTGTGGATTAAGTGAGAGGATGTAAGCAAATGGGCCAGGAAGAGTCAGTGATTTTACAACACTTCCCACACTCAGTTATACCTGGCTCTCTTCTAAGATTGCCCGTTTCAGCTCCTCTTCCTTCTTTAGCCCAGCACACATGGACATCCATGATGCTCAGGCCTTTCCCATTAAGTCTTTAGGCTTTCATTTCTTTTCTGATCACCATTCAGCAACTAATCTCCAAATCTATACCTTAAGGTTAAGGTCTCAGGATTGCTAGGCATTTCTTGGCTGCTCTGCGTTCAGAGAAACCAATGGCAACCCACTCCAGTACTCTTGCCTGGAAAATCCCATGGACGGAGGAGCCTGGAAGGCTGCAGTTTATGGGGTCGCTAAGAGTCGGAGATGACAGAGCGACTTCACTTTCACTTTTCACTTTCATGCATTTGAGAAGGAAATGGCAACCCACTCCAGCGTTCTTGCCTGGAGAATCCCAGGGGTGGGGGAGCCTGGTGGGCTGCCATCAATGGGGTCGCACAGAGTTGGGCAAGAGTGAAGCGACTCAGCAGCAGCAGCAGCTCTGCATTCACTGCCAACACATCGCCATCTCACGTAGCGTATATAATTGCTTGATTTTTTTCCTGGCAAAACTAGTGTGAAAATTAACAAAGGGAAACTCATGAAAATAGATGTGGGGCCCAGCAGAGGGAGCCCTCACACATTACCACTTGCCATCAATACAGATGCCAGCAAAAAGAGATGTACCTTGCACCTCTGGCAGGAAGTGACCCCGCTTCACTACCACCAACAGGAGGAAGATTTTCTTCTTCCCTAGTAACAGCTCCACTGAGAGACTGCCACAACTCAGCCAATGAAAAGCTGCTAGACTTTGAACTCCCAATTTCCTCCAAAAAGGACTTCTTTTTAACAACAGGCTTTCCCAGTGTCCTAGTCTCCTCTATAAAAGTACAGCTTCCTCTCCTTTCCTGTTCCCAAATAGATCCGTTTGTGGTAATAAATAAATAAATGGCTATTTTATTGCTTTAGGTTAACAACAGCACCATTCGTTTTGTAGTCCAGACTCTAAAACCTCCTTCCATCCCTTCCTGCCTTACACAGGAAGAAGCTAAATGTGGTTTTATTTAGTCTCATAAGAATTCTACTGTATTTACCCATCAATAAACCAAGGCTTAGATAAATCAACTGCTTCTTAATTAATTAATTTATTTATTTATATTTTTGGTCATGCTACCACATGGCATGTAGGATCTTAGTTTCCCCACTCAGGGATCAAACCTCCACTCCTTGCAGTGGAGGACCATCATGGAAGTCCCTTAACCAACTCGCTTTTGGTGTAAAATTTGTCCGACTAAAAGCAACCATGTTTTGTCCTCGACTATCTTGCCACTCCATATCTAATTTCACAAATTCATTTATCTTCCATCATGCAGAACAGATATCCATTTGGGTCTATATGGCACTTGAGTTCCACTTTATTTCTGACCCTTACTGTCATTTGTTTTGCAGATTTTCAGTCTTCTCGCCTCCACTCCTTTCTGTGTACTTCTTCTAGAAACACAATCCTCTACCTTTTGGCCTCACATAGAGCCTTTTAGTTTCACAGGGTTAAGAGAACCAACCAATTAATATCATGCCTGGGAAAGTAATGTACAATCAGTAAAAGTAAAATCTAACACTAGCTAGTGGTGAGCTAACCACGTTTCCTGACTGTAATGGAACAGATTTAAGACTAAACTGTGGTGCAGTCTACAGTGACCTTGACAAGTCATTGCCACTTGTAAGATCTCAGTTTCCTCCTCTGTGAAGCAAGGAAGTTGGGCTAGATGGTATCTGTGGTAACTTCTGATTATCAAACTTGAAAATTCTGCTTGTTCAGGAAAATATACCTTATTTTCTACTTCAAAAAAATGATAACAAAATCTTTCTGATTTAAAAAAATAAGGAAGTCAAAGACAGGGAATAACAATAACCTCTCAGCACTTAGTCTGCCCTCTTTTTTTGCAGGGCAGACTGTGTTTGTATTTATTTGAATCTAAAAACATAACGCATTATGACAGAGGTACCTATGATGACAAAGCTTGACATTTATTCAGAGTAACTGAATAAGTGAGTGCATAGCATGAGAGTCATGAGTATCTCATGCCCTGGGGAGAAGAATCCTGCAGTTCCTAAGACGCTTGTATGAAACTGTGCGGTTTCATTCAAGGTCTATTTTGTATTGAATACCTACTTCAATGGGAAATGTGTTGCTAGACACTGATTTCAGTTCAGTTCAGTTCATTTCAGTCGCTCAGTCGTATCCAACTCTTTGCGACCCCATGAATCGCAGCACGCCAGGCCTCCCTGTCCATCACCAACTCCCGGAGTTCACTCAAACTCATGTCCATCGAGTCAGTGATGCCATCCAGCCATCTCATCCTCTGTCGTCCCCTTCTCCTTCTGCCCCCAATCTCTCCCAGCATCAGAGTCTTTTCCAATGAGTCAACTCTTCACATGAGGTGGCCAAAGCAAGGCTGATCTCCTTTAGAATGGACTGCTTGGATCTCCTTGCAGTCCAAGGGACTCTCAAGAGTCTTCTCCAACACCACAGTTCAAAAGCATCAATTCTTCGGTGCTCAGCCTTCTTCCCAGTCCAACTCTCACATCCATACATGACCACAGGAAAAACCATAGCCTTGACTAGACGGACCTTAGTCGGCAAAGTAATGTCTCTGCTTTTGAATATCTAAGTTGTTCATAACTTTTCTTCCAAAGACTAAGCATCTTTTAATTTCATGGCTGCAGTCACCATCTGCAGTGATTTTGGAGCCCCCCCAAAATAAAGTCTGACACTGTTTCCACAGTTTCCCCATCTATTTCCCATGAAGTCATGGGACCGGATGCCATGATCTTCGTTTTCTGAATGTTGAGCTTTAAGCCAACTTTTTCACTCTCCACTTTACTTTCATCAAGAGGCTTTTTAGTTCCTCTTCACTTTCTGCCATAAGGGTAGTGTCATCTGCATATCTGAGGTTACTGATATTTCTCCCAGCAATCTTGATTCCAGCTTGTGTTTCTTCCAGTCCAGCGTTTCTCATGATGTACTCTGCATAGAAGTTAAATAAGCAGGGTGACAATATACAGCCTTGATGTACTCCTTTCCCTATTTGGAACCAGTCTGTTGTTCCATGTCTAGTTCTAACTGTTGCTTCCTGACCTGCATACAGATTTCTCAAGAGGCAGGTCAGGTGGTCTGGTATTCCCATCTCTCTCAGAATTTTCCACAGTTTATTGTGATCCACACACTCAAAGGCTTTGGCATAGCCAATAAAGCAGAAATAGATGTTTTTCTGGAACTCTCTTGCTCTTTCCATAATCCAGAGGATGTTGGCAATTTGATCTCTGGTTCCTCCGCCTTTTCTAAAACCAGGTTGAGCATCTTGAGTACCCCCAAATGTGACTCAATATGACTATATTTAAAGATAAGACTTTTAGGGAGTGATTAAGGACATGAGGGAGTGTCCCAAGCCATTTAGGGAGTGATTAAAAGACATGAGTTTGGATAAACCCCAGGAATTGGTGATGGACAAGGAGACTTGGCATGCTGCAGTCCACGGGGTCACAAAGAGTCGGACACAGCTGAGCAACTGAACTGAAGGTTAAATAAGGGCTTTCTTGATGGCTCAGATGGTAAATGCAGGAGACCTGGGTTCAATCTCTGGGTCAAATGGCTACGCACTCCAATATTCTTGCCTGGAGAATTCCATGGACAGAGGAAGCTGGCGGGCTACAGCCCATGGAGTGTCAAAGAGTTGGACAGAACTGAGTGACTAACACTTTCACTTTCTTTTCAAGATTAAATAATCAGAAGGGTAGAGTCCTAATCCTAAAGAATTTGTGACCTTATAATAAGAGGAAGCGGAGAAGGCAATGGCACCCCACTCCAGTACTCCTGCCTGGAAAATCCCATGGATGGAGGAGCCTGGTGGGCTGCAGTCCATGGGGTCGCTGAGGGTTGGACACAACTGAGCGACTTCACTTTCACTTTTCACTTTCATGCATTGGAGAAGGAAATGGCACCCCACTCCAGTACTCCTGCCTGGAGAATCCCAGGGATGGGGGAGCCTGGTGGGCTGCCGTCTATGGGGTCACACAGAGTTGGACATGACTGAAGTGACTTAGTAGCAGCAATAAGAGGAAGAGAGAGATCTGTTTCTCCTCTCGGCCTCCATATGAGGACACAGAGAGAAGGTTGGTGTCTGCAAGACAGGAAGAGTGCTCTCACGAGAAACCCAGCTGGCCAGCACCCAATAGGCACTTGCCAGTGTTCAGAAACATGAGGAAAACTCTGTAGTTTAAGCCACCCTGTCTGTGGGCTTTTGTTGCAGCAGCCTGAGCAGACAAAGACATTAGCATGTATCTACATTATGAGACTAGGTTTAAGGCCAGCTGCGCAGGTATCTTTAGAGATCTGCTATTTTTACTATTTGTCTTTGGAAAAGGTCATGTCTTTGCTCACACAGCAATAGATTAAGTTTAAGAGTTGTATTTTAGGAAGGTTTTATTCTCTCCAATGAAAACTTCAGTTGGGCACATTTTTCTATAAACAGAAGATATTCTTCTTCCATTGCCCAGACATTTTAAATTTAAATAACAAATACAATGCTATCTTGTGTGCTTTTCTGCTTGAATCTACTGAATAGCTGTTAAATAATAGTCAAAGCTTACCACAGAAGGATTTCTGTTACATGAAGCAGCCCCAGGGGAGATGCTACTGGCACAAGATATGTTGTGACAGTAAGGGTAGGGGGTCAGATGCTCTTCTATTAATACCACCTCTCTCCTCTCTCCCTCTACCTGTCTGTCCCTCCAAGGTCTGTATGTAAGTCAGCCTGCAAACAAAGGTCTTTAGAGAAAAGTCTATTGCTCCAAGCACTACTATTATGTATCCACATTTATCAACATCTTATGTACCTAAATCCAAGGGATTAAATAATACCAGTTGAAGAAAGAATTTACATTTTCACCAAATGTCTGGATGTCAAAATGTTAAATTGTAGTAAGCCTTCTATATGTAAAGCTCATTGTAGTTTGCAAACTATTTTCATATTTATCAGTCTCATAACTACATTAAGAGCTTCACAGCTGCCTTTGTAACCTGGCCATCATTCCCATGTTCTGCAGGAAAAATTAGGCTCAGAAGGATGAGACTCAGGGCAGTTTGTAGGTGAAGACAAGTTTCCAGGAATTCTGAAACTCCATTGAGTATCCAGTATACTGCATGTGAGAACATAATGGGCATAGCATTCTCTGAAGCCTAAGTAACTAACAGAAGAGAGCACCAAAATAAATCTCTGGAGTGGAAAAAGCCAAACGCGCCTGCAGTTTCCATTTTTGAAGCAGTTGTTTCCTGCGTTTACTGACACAGGCTAGTTGCCATAGTTATGATATATTTCCTCAATGAGCTTTGAGGGGAAAATAGGTTATTCAGAGCTTGGGTGGTGGTGTGTGTTCTCAGTCTTGCCAACTCTTTGAGACCCCATGGACTGCAGCCTGCCAGGCTCCTCTGTTCATGAAATTTTCCAGGCAAGAACACTGGAGTGGCTTGCTGTTTCCTCATCCAGGGGATCTTCCTGACCTACGGAGCGAATCTGCGTCTCCTGTGTCTCATGCTTCAGTAGGAAGAGTCTTTACCCCTGAGCCACCTGGGATTTTCCAGTGGTCATGTATGGATGTGAGAGTTGGACTGTGAAGAAGGCTGAGCACCGAAGAATTGATGCTTTTGAACTGTGGTGTTGGAGACGACTCTTGAGAGTCCCTTGGACTGCAAGGAGATCCAACCAGTCCATTCTGAAGGAGACCAGTCCCAGGTGTTCATTGGAAGGAATGATGCTAAAGCTGAAGCTCCAATATTTTGGCCACCTCATGCGAAGAGTTGACTCATTGGAAAAGACTCTGATGCTGGGAGGGATTGGGGGCAGGAGGAGAAGGGGACGACAAAGGATGAGATGGCTGGATGGCATCATCGACTCAAAGGACGTGAGTTTGAGTGAACTCCGGGAGTTGGTGATGGACAGGGAGGCCTGGCGTGCTATGATTCATGGGGTCGCAAAGAGTTGGACACGACTGAGCAACTGAACTGAACTGAACTGAACTGAGCCACCTGGGAAGTCCCTACTTAGATAATAACAAGCCCCTTATTATTAATAACTCCTTGATGTCACAGATCATTGGTTTGCAAACATTTCAGCCTCAGGACTCTATACAATCTTCTTTTTTAATTTCTTTTTTTTTGAAGTATAGTTGATTTACAATGTTGTGTTAGTTTTAAGTGTACATGTACACAATCTTAAACAAGTTTCAAAATTATTGAGGACCTGAGAGCTTTTATTTATGTGAGTTACATCTATCCATTTTTTACTATACTAGAAAATAATATAGACACATTTAAAATATTTATCAATGTAATAAAAATAACAGACTGATCCCATGTTAAACCAAACAACTCACTTTCATTACAATATAATGGTATTTTCACCAAACATAATGCAAATTAGTAAGAAAACTGGCCCTATTTTATATCATTGCAAATCTCTTTCAGCATCTGGCTTCATAGGACGTGACTGGATTCTCACACCTGTGTCTGCTCTCTAGCTGTGGAGACATCATCCATGCAGCTCTGGAAAACTTCTCTACAAACTTATGAGAAATTGAGGACAAAAATGTCAAATCATGGATTTATGTTTTCATGAAAACAGTTTGACCTTGCTGAACAGACAGGATAGTTTTGACTGTCTGAAAAGATTTCAAGGGTCACTTCCATATTTTGAGAACCATTGGTATAAACAATTGCAAACCCAAGAGTTTTAAGAACAAATGTTTTTAAAAATATAATAATTTCTAAAGTACGTGCTTTTAAATACACAATCTATGAGATGAGTTTTTATTCCAGTAGAATGAGTTGGTCATTTTCATTCACTTTTCCCCCTTGATTTTAAACATAATCCAGGGTCAGGAAATTTTAAATCTGTGAAACAAAGAACAAGAATTCCAGTTCATCTGGTCTCAGGAAGGACCCCCAGTAAAGAAACTGAAAGTTGCTCAGTCACGACCGACTCTCCATGGACAGGAAACTCCTCTGTCCGTGGAATTCTCCACTCAAGAATACCGGAGTGGATTGCCATTCTCTTCTCCAGGGAATCTTCCCCACCCAGGAATCAAATCCAGGTCTCTTGCACTGCAGGCAGTTACTTTATCATCTGAGCCACCAGGGAAGCATTCCAAGGACCACCATTTTATGTGCACACACCAAACAATTTGGGGGATGCACAAATGCGATTTCAGTTTCTTAATCACTGTAAACTCAACCCTGCCCCTTTCTCTTTGCACTGTTGTTTCTGTTCAGACTCTTAAGTAGTGTCCAACCCTTTGAGAACCCATGGACGGCACCATGCCAGGCTCCTCTGTCCTTCACTATTTCCTTGAGTTTGCATTGAGTCAGTGATGCTATCTAACCATCTCATCCTCTGCTGCCTCTTTTTCCTGTTGCCTTCAATTCTTCCCAGCATCAAGGTCTTTTCCAATGAGTCGGCTGTTTGCAGCAGGTGGCCAAAGTATTGGCACTTCAGCTTTAGCATCAGTCCTTCCAATGAATATTCAGGGTTGATCTTCTTTAGGATTGATTGGTTTGATCTCCTTGCTGTCCAAGGGACTCTCCAAAGTCTTTTCCAGCACCACACTTTGAAAGCATCAATTCGGGCCCAGGTTGTTTTTTTTTCACTGTCCAGTTCTCACATCCTTACATGACTACTGGAAAAACAATAGCTTTGACCATACAGACCTTTGTGGACAAAGTGATGTGTCTTTTTAAAAAATATGCTGTCTAGGTTTGTCCCATAGCTTTATTTCCAAGGTGCAAGTGTTGTCAGTTTCAACAAATATGATTCTATTAGGATGTTGACTGATGGGGAGAACAAAGACTACTCCAAACTTGTGGACTTTTGGGTGCCCCAAGGAGAGTTGGCAAGCCACCAGGTGAAGGCCAGTCAGAGGCAAGAAGTTGCCTCTTTGTCTTAAACACCAACACCCTGTGCTCATCCAGCTTCTCTGAACAGACTTATCGCTAATGTTGTGGAACAGGAAAAAAAAAAAAAAATCTCCCTATTACTCATCCAGTGAGAAAGGTATTACTGTCTTGCCACTTATTACAGTTGGGAAATACTCAAATGCAGCATTACTTAATAAAGCAATTTAGAATGGCATTCCAGTTTCTATATGTACCATAAACTAAGCAAATGACAGGGGAGACACTATCCCTGAATTCATTTTGTGAAATAGTGTGACCTTACTTCCTTTCTCCCTCCCTTTTTATTCCTACCTTTAGATTTTTCTCAAACATTGTTATGTAACTATTATGAATGAGGCAGTGATAGATTATTGTTGTTTTAGCCCTTAAGTTGTGTCCAATTCTTTTGAGACTGCACAGACTGTAGGCCATCAGGCTCCTCTGTCTATGGGAATTCCCAGGCAAGAATACTGGAGTGGGTTGTCATTTCCTTTCCCACGGGATCTTCCTGACCAAGGAATCAAACCTTTATCCCCTGCTTTGGCAGGCTGATTCTTTACCACTGAGCCACCAGGGAAGCCCACTGTGACAGATACAACATCACTATTTTTCTGATTACAATACTGTTTATTTTTATTTAATATTTCTTTTCTCTGAATAAGACAAAATCATGTCCTTTACAGGAAATTTAAATTACAGCAACGTATAAAGAAGACAATTAAAATTGCCCATAACTAATCTCTAGGGGGTAATTTAAATAAATTATCATATGTGTTTTCCCTCTGTTTTTACCTACTTGAAATTTTATATATATATATATATGCAGTTTTGTACCATTCTTATTTATTTAATATTGTATTGTAAGCAGCTTCATAATAAACATAACTTTAAAGTCCAGAGTTGGTGATAAATATCTCAGTGGAAAAAAATCTTACTTATTTCCGATTTCCTTAGGATAAATTGCTTCCCGGAAGTGGACTTACTTTGGGCAAAGAGATATGTGTATTTTATAGCTTCTGTTAAATAAATTAACATACTGATAAATTCCATCCCTGGGAGTATATCCAAATTGCACCACCAGATGAGGGGCTCATTTTATTGAGTCCTCACTAGCATTGAGGTCAACTTTGTCATACACAATCTTTGTTAATATAATGGATATACACAATCGTTGTTAATATAATGGATAAAGGTGAAAAATCCTATCTTTTAAAGGGATTAATACTGAAATAGAATCTCTACAAGTGGAAGAAAAATTATAGAACACTTTAAAAGTCTCTAAGATAAAAGTTGTAGGGCCTCCCTGATGGGTTAGTGGTAAAGAATACAGCTGTCAATGCAGGAGACTCGGGTTAATCCCTGGTCCAAGAAGATCCCATATCCTCGAAGCCCAGCTCTTGAGCCTGTGTTCTAGGGCCTCTGCAACAAGAGAAGCCACTGAAATGAGAAGCCCAAATATGGCAACTAAGTAGCCCCCACTTGCCACCAGAGAAGAGCCGGTGCAGCAACACAGCCCAGAACAGCCAAAATAACATTAATTAATTTTTAAAAGTTGTATAAATAGACTTGTGCCCACCTTATTATTGTTATCATTATCATTATTTATTATTATTTTTTGAGGCCCCACTATGCAGCGTGAGGGGTCTTACTTCCCCAACCAGGGATCGAATCTGTGTCCCCTGCATTAAAAGCATGGAGTCCTAACCACTAGACCACCACGGAAGTGTCTGTGCCTACTTCTCATTAATTCAGTTAATGAAAGGGAAGCAGAGTTTGGATCAACCCAATGGCACTGTGTCAGAGCTCTCGTAGATAAAACTGAAAAAATTAACTGAAACCAAGTTAACCAATTCTGGTTAACTTAAGCAGAAGGAAATGTCTTGGAAGGCCATTACATAGAACACCAAAGAGACAGGAAGGTTGGAAAAGCAGGCTCATCAAACAGGCAGGGCCGCTGGGTAGCTGGAATCAGAACAGGCAACACCACCCAAACAGCCTTTGTAGGACACCTCTGGCACTGCTATTTATGGGCACCAAAAGCCACTTTACAGATAATGGTATTATTTCAAAAATGTCTCTGTGAATCAGATTCCAGACTCAGAGACATGGATAAAGCAGGTCACATGACAGCGCCTTAGCCAATGTACCGGGAGGAGACCATAAGTATGGCCATTTTGGCTTTCACAAGAGTTTGAGATTCTAGGCAACAAGACCTTGATCAACGACTCCTGTAAATATTCATGTGGGATTCTTTGTTTCAGAGTATTAATATATTTTAGAAATCTTGAATAATTTTTTAAATTACCAATGAACTTTAGATTGTCTAGTAGGTCATGGAGCTTCCTTCCCTGGTGGCTTAGACGGTAAATAATTCACCTCAATGTGGGAGACCTGGGTTCAGTCCCTGGGTTGGGAAGATCCCCTGGAAGGAGGGCATGGCAACCCACTTGTATTCTTGCCTGGAGAATCCCCATGGACAGAAAAGCCTGGAGGGCTATAGCCTACGAGGTCCCAAAGAGTTGGACGTGACTGAGCGTCACGAGATTATCTGGTTGAGGACCACGCACTCAGCTGTCTACCATATCCTCATTGTCAGTGAGCTGGGGTACAAAAGAGTGGTGGGAGTGTGGGGAATTGAAGTGCATGTTCCCAGGTGAAAGGAGACACATACTACTTGGTTCCAGATGATGGCTGCTAGAACCCACCCTGATCCAGAAATGGCAAGTTCTTCCAACCTTCTAGCACATGCCCAAAGTCTGAATTTTTATAAAGTTTCCTGATTTTACTTATTTATTTTCTTAATTTTTGGCTGCACCCCACAGCATGTGAGGCCTTAGCTTCCCAACCAAGGATGGAGCCGTGCCCACTGTTTGGGAAGGCAGAGTCTTAACTACTGGACCGTCAAGGAAATCCCCAAATTTCCTGATTTTAAAATTTAGACTCAAATTTAAAATTCGAAAGCAAAACAACCCGTCCTTGACTCTTTCCCCCTCAATGACATCATTGCTTCTTAAAAATCAAGAATAGTCAGACCTGCAATAGTCAGACCTCTCCATTTCAAAACCCAGCGCAGGTGTGTGCGTGTCCAATCTCTTCCTCATGTCTGACTCTTTAAGGACCCCAGGTGCCTCTGTCCAAGGGATTTCCCAGGCAAGAATATTGCAGTGGGTTGCCATTTCCTTCCTCAGGGGATCTTCCTGACCAAGGAATGGAACTAGCGTCTTCTGTGTCTAATGCACTGAAGGCAGATTCTTTACCCACTGAGCCACCAGAGAAGGCCTCTAGGTGGGTAACATGGGACAAATTACCTTGCTTCTGTGTGTCTCACCCATGGGAAAAATAGCAGTAACTTTTCTAAGGCTGTGGAGAGGATGACATATGATTTCACGTGAAAAGTGCTGGCTCAATGCCAAGGCCATACTAAAAACACTACACATGTTAATATAATATCCAGCATATATAATAGCTTTCATTACCAGAGGACAAGGAGTGGGCAGAAAGGAAGAGGACTAAAGTATTTCATGGTGGTGGTGGGAAATGGATAAATCTCAAGATGGAATGCCTAACAAGAGGTCTAATGAGATTTTCCATCAAAACTCCCTCCTTCCTCTGACTCCAATGCGAGTGTGTGTGCGCGCTCAGTTGTGTCTGACTCTGCAACCTCATGAATTGCAGCCCGTCAGGCTCTTCTGTCCATAGGATTTTCCAGGCGAGAATACTGGACTGGGTTGCCATTTCCTCCCCCAGGAGATCTTCCTAAACCAGGGAAGGAACCCTAGACTCCTGTGTCTCCTGCATTGGCAGGCGGATTCTTTACCCCTGCGCCACGAGTTCACGCTTAAATCCTACTGTATCACCACACGTGTACACTTAAAAGGCACCTACTCTGGCCCACCTGGGTGACACTGATGGCGGAGCAAAATGAGAATTCCGGGCGAGCAAGGGAGGGGCAGAGTTTCAGGAGAGAAAGTCGCGCTCCATCCTTTCACTCTAGGTCGAAAGCAGAGACCCGCTTCCAACCGCGAGCTCTCTCTGCGGACCACTGGAGGCCGCCGCCGCCGCCGGGGAGAAGGAGGGGGGCGGAGGCAGAGGCGGAGGCGGCACCCAGGGGCCCGAGCAGAGGCGGCCAGGACCATCGCAGGGGCAGTTTATTTTCTTGCCGCGGCGGTAGCAGGGACGGCTGCTGCAGGCTCGGTTTGGCCAGGCCTGCGCATGGGGTTTTGAGGGAGCTATCTGTCCCGGGGCTGGAGAGCCACGGCGGCGAAGAGAAGGATCCGGGGAGGAGCGCACCGAGACCCAACAAGTGAAAGCCGCAAAGCACCACCAGTCCGCAGAGCAGCGGAGGAGGGTCGCCGAAGCCAGGGAGCGGGCGCCGGCTCCCTGGGCGCGCTGTCACCCGGCGGCACTGCCTTCTAGCAAAGCCACCGCGGCCCGGGCTGCAGCGGCCAGACGGATGCCCAGGCCACACGGCAGGCGTGGAGAGAGCCGCTGCAGTCGCCGTGCCGCGCGGGCTCCGGACATCAGAGGCTGCTGGTGAGTAGGCGCGCGCGCCCGCGGGTGTGCGCGCACCGGCACGGATGCGTGTGCACGCCGGGCGCGTGTGCCACCGGCCTGGCGCGCACTCGCCCCTCTTCCGCTAGCGGCGTCCTGTCCCGGGCTTGCTCCGCGGGAGGAAAATGCGCTTTGCCAGCCGCTCACTTCCTTCCTGCCGGCCCTGCGATCGCCTGTCTCCGCCTGCGTTGCCTCTGTCCGCCCCGCGGCGGGCCCCCAGGGGTTAGTTTCACCTTGGTGGGGAAAGCAGGAAGCTGTGACTCCTGGGGGGCAGGGCGGGACCCTGGCGGTGATCCATGAACCCGCGAGTGTTTCTGGTTTAGACTTGGGGTGCGGCCTCGGAGATGGTTCAGAGAGCCCTCCGCACTGTCTTTGGGGGCGCGTGGTGTGGGGAAGGAAGGGGCGAGGTTGGAAAAACAGGCGTCCCGGAGGGACGTGTGGCGGGTCTTTGTATCTGCTGCTTACTGTTATGCCTTTGATGAGCCACTCTTAAGGCGTTTCTCCTCTTACCCGAATAACGTATAAGCCTTAACTGAAAGCCTTAATGAAATGCACAAAGTGGCATGTCACTAAAACATAATTTTCCAGAACTTTCTGAAAGAACCCCACACCGCTGATAGTCAAGAGCCTAAGCTGTTGTAATTACAGACATTTAGAAATAAAGAAATAAACAAGAAGTAATTCAGGAAGCAGAACCTGATGGAGAGGACTGAAGGAAATCTTAAATGCTTGAGTGGCATGGGGGTGGCTTTATGGAAATCAGTGTTTGGTAGTTAAGTAAAACAGAAATCTAAGTGAGCTCCGGAGAGCACACTGCGTTCCAAACATCCTGCTAGCCACTGAGAATAAAATGAAGTCCTGGGTTTTAAGGCGTTTCCGAGTTTATAATGGTAATCATCAGGATGCTGATTTATGATTTCATGATTCAAGGCCCTGTCAAGGTCAGTATGGCAGATTCGTTTCAGCAGTTCAGTTACACCTGAATGGCTGATTTTCTGTTTCGAGTTTAGGGGAGTAGTTTTCTATAGTGGTTTTATATAGAGATGAAGCCACTGTTTTCTGTGTTTTTCCAAACCTTGCTTTAGTTGGCAGTCTGTGTGGGATGGATGCTAACTTAACTTCAAAGATGTACTCTGTGACTCTGTTATAGTGGGCATTATATAGCTTCTCTGTGAAGATCTGTGTTTCCGTTTAATACTAAGTCAGTGCCTTTGCGAATTAGGTTCCTCTTTACCATTTACTCCATTACATCTTTTTCATTCAGAAACTTGAGATGTTATCGGAATCCTGGAAAATGAACTGGCTGCTTGTTTTCTGTTCAGGCGTATATACAGCAACTTGCTTGCCTCTTGGGAATCTGCTCTTGAATATACCACTTTAACTGTAATTTGTGTATCAGCTGGCTCTTGGGAATTTTAGGAAGAAACTTGTTTTCTTACACTTTTTTGTCAAGGAAGCACCGTTTAAATCAGCAGGCAGAGAATCCTACTGCTATATCCACTGTGGTCTTCAGGGCCAGTTTCTTGCCTACTTTCACCCTAGTTCATAAGCCTCATTCCCAGTGAGAGGCTTGGAGGGAGAAATGGGAGCATCGTGGCCCCCAGGATGGAGGGGACCTCAGTAAAGAGACTTGTTCCTGGAGAGGAGACTCTTTCTGGGATTGGCTTTGGAGGACTGATAAAAATAGTTAAAGAATTGTTAGCAATAGTTCTCTCTCTGTCTCTCTCTCTCTCTCTCTCTTTTAAGCACAAAGGACTTAACACACTTTGATCACATTCCTCCCTCAAGGATTCTTCTCAAACCTACTTACAGCTACAATCCAGGGAGTGAGGCTGCCTTTTACAGAGAAGGAAAGCCTGGTGATTTTTGCTCAAAATCTGAGGGGTAGAAGAAATAGTAGATGCTGCCCAGAACTACCAGGTGCCTCCCTGGAGGACACATTTACCCATTAGACACACGTTTAAACCACTGGGCTCGTGATTCTGTCTAGTCCTAGCATTTTTTTCCTCAGCCCTGTGAAAAATTTAGAAGTAACTTCAGCTGAAACTACGAAAAGTGACTCATGGTCATTCTGGAAAATATGATTGGTCAGTACTCTGTCTTTGGAGGCTAATATTTAAGCTGTACACTAACTATTCATTTAAATGAATACCAATTCTAGAATCTTCCCATGCTTACTATATAACCTCTTTTAATGTTGATTGTTTCTAGCCGTCACTTTATAGGAATCATTAACCATTTCATCAAAATGGAGCCAGTTGACATAGTCAACTAAGACCAACTGAAGGAACAATAGCAATCCTTCAAAAACGAAATGAAAAACCACTGTACTGGTACCTACTGACTTGCTTACTTCAGCTGTCTGAACATGTGAGTTGTGCAACTGGATGTGTTGAGTGTACATTCAGAAATCCTGAGCTGACATCAGAACGTTCAACTCAGGAATGATCTGGATGTAGCTACCTCTGGATATGCCTTTTGTCAGAAATTTAGTTGGATTTCTAAGCAAATCAGATGAACTTCTAGTACAGTCCTTCATCTTCTCCTGCTGAGTGGAAAAGTCACTTAAACATTTGACAAATAGCCAAGTCTTTGAAGTTCATGTTTGATTTTCTTTCTAAGTTTTAAATTAAATCTATACTATGTTTGTCCATTGATGTGGTTGGAAAAAAGACATTAATTCAGTCCACTGGTTACTTAACAACTTGTATTTATTAAAGGCAGCTCTGTGAGATAAGAACCAGTAATTCATATTTTTGCTTAGCTCTAGTTAGCCTTTCAAGACACTCTTGGAAATGAATGCATTGTGTGATCTTGAATATGAAGGGTGTTATGCCTCCACCTCCCCTCTTTTTTTAATAGTTCTCATTTTCCATCCTCAGTCATTGGAGGTTTACCCTGTGATTCATGATCTAATTTCAGAATAAAGGATCAGAGGCTGACTGGAATTTGCCTAGATATTAACATTATAGTGCATATAGTAAAGCAGATTTTTCTCTGGTATAATTCCCTTTTGAGACTCCAGTCAAGCTGTTTAAGATGAGATACTTAAATATTTTTTTCTCTTGGGCTGTGCCCAAAATAAATAAAATTTTAAATCTGCTTATCATGGTTTTGAAGGAGCACAAACTCTGCTATTCTCTGTATAATGAAACATGGCCTTTCTTATCAAGTATTTATTTGGTAAGTAGGCACCAGAGCACTTGAACTAGAGTTAAAGTCATGTTCCTTTCATGTCTTATTAAGGTCCTTGAAAGCAAGGGAGTGGAAATTTGATTTTGGCAACATAGCCAATTCAAGATAGGTTTCTTGAAAGGAGTAGACATGAAAGAATCTTTATGGAAGGGCACTTTGGCAATTGGGTGGTGAGTGGATTGGCAAAAGGAGAGAGTACAGGTGTAATCTGGTGTCAGATAGGATCCCAGTGACACTGGGATGAGGAAGGGAAAACTTTAGACAGCCAGACATCAGGATTCTTTGTTTTATGTGGAAGAGAGGTGTTAACCTGGGGTACATACAGTGTGGTTTCACACCTATTCCACATCCACTGAACACCTCTCCACTTGATGAAAACATTCTTTGCTCCCAAGCCCTGATGTAACCTCAGAATCTTGCAAACATTTGACAAATGCTGATTAATAAGCGTTAGTTATGAACCATGTGCCATATGCTGGGCACTATACTCAGCCTTTACGTGTGTTATCTCAAAGGTGATGTAGTGGTTAGGAACATGAACTCTTCTTGCCATTTACGAGTTATGTGTCTTTGGGTGAGTTCCTAAGTTTTCTGAGCTTCAGTTTATTCGTCTTTCAATTAGAGTGTTAGTTTTTCTCTGTAAGGTTTGGGGGAGGAGTAAATGAATAAATAGATATAAATGGAAAGTTCTAAGAAGTGTCTACACGAGGTTAATTACTCCATGTGTTTGTTATTATTATTATTAATTCATAAAACAATCTTTGCAATAGGTACAATTTTGCAGATTGAAAAACTGAAGCACAAAGAAGCTAGGTAAATTGCTCAGGGTCATTGCTCAGAGAGTGACAAACCTGAGCATCAAACTTAGACAGTCTGACTCAGTGTCTGCTTTCCTGACTTAGGTGGGGACACTGATTGGTGTGAGGAAACAGGGGGCTTGTCTTCATGAGAGTTGGTGCTCCGGTCATTTCCACTGTAGAGTTTATTATCTCCTGTAGAGAAGTAGTACCCAGATTCTTGTACAAAATCGTTGCTATTTTTCCTTGATGTTTAATGGTTTTGTAAATGGTATTTTTCATTAAATTCCTTATTAAGAAGAGTTCCAATTTGTTTTTGCCTAAAAGTTGACCTATGTAATTATATTCATTTGTAACATCCCTTCTTAAACCTAGTGAACCTTTGCTGGAGGCAGGAATATGTGTGTGTGTGTGTGTGTGTGTGTGTGTGTGTGTGTGTGAGTTCAGTCGTGTCCGACTCTTTGAGACCCCAGAGACTGTAGCCTGCCAGGCTTCTCTGTCCATGGGATTCTCCAGGTGAGAAGACTGGAGCGAGTTGCCATTTCCTGCTCTAGGGGATCTTACTGACCCAGGGATCAAACCCAGGTCTCCTGCATTGAAGGCAGATTCTTTACCATCCGAGCCACCAGGGAAGCCCGTGTAATATGTCCTATGTATCTTTTATGCAATGTGTGTGTGTGCGCTCAGTCGCTTTCAGTTCAGTTCAGTTCAGTCGCTCAGTCGTGTCCGACTCTTCGCAGCTCCATGAATCACAGCACGCCAGGCCTCCCTGTCCATCACCAACTTCCAGAGTTCACTCAGACTCGCGTCCATCGAGTCAGTGATGCCACCCAGCCATCTCATCCTCTGTCGTCCCCTTCTCCTCCTGCCCCCAATCCCTCCCAGCATCAGAGTTTTTTCCAATGAGTCAACTCTTCGCATGAGGTGGCCAAAGTACTGGAGTTTCAGCTTTAGCATCATTCCTTCCAAAGAAATCCCAGGGCTGATTCCCTCAGAATGGACTGGTTGGATCTCCTTGCAGTCCAAGGGACTTTCAAGAGTCTTCTCCAACACCACAGTTCAAAAGCATCAATTCTTCGTCCCTCAGCCTTCTTCACAGTCCAACTCTCACATCCATACATGACCACAGGAAAAACCACAGCCTTGACTAGACGGACCTTAGTTGGCAAAGTAATGTCTCTGCTTTTGAATATACTATCTAGGTTGGTCATAACTTTTCTTCCAAGGAGCAAGCCTCTTTTAATTTCATGGCTGCAGTCACCATCTGCAGTGATTTTCTAGCCCAAAAAATAAAGTCAGCCACTGTTTCCACTGTTTCTCCATCTATTTCCCATGAAATGATGGGACCGAATGCCATGATCTTCGTTTTCTGAATGTTGAGCTTTAAGCCAACTTTTTCACTCTCTTCTTTCATTTTCATCAAGAGGCTTTTTAGCTCCTCTTCACTTTCTGCCATAAGGGTGGTGTCATCTGCGTATCTGAGATTATTGATATTTCTCCCGGCAATCTTGATTCCAGCTTGTGTTTCTTCCAGCCCAGCGTTTCTCATGATGTACTCTGCATAGAAGTTAAATAAGCAGGGGGACAATATACAGCCTTGATGGACTGCTTTTCCTTTTTGTGTCCAACTCTTTGCAGCCCTATGGACCCAGGGGTCAAACCTGTGTCTCCTACATTACAAGCAGATTCTTAACCCACTGAGCTACCTGGGAAACTACAATGTATGTAGTGTATATATAATATAATGTGTACATTATATAAATGTGTACATTATAAAATATATACATTATATGTAATATATATGCTGTATAATACATTATATTGCTGCTGCTGCTACTGCTAAGTCGCTTCAGTCGTGTCCGACTCTGTGCGACCCCATAGATGGCAGCCCACCAGGCTCCCCTGTCTCTGGGATTCTCCAGGCAAGAACACTGGAGTGGGTTGCCATTTCCTTCTCCAATGCATGAAAGCGAAAGGTGAAAGTGAAGTCACTCAGTCATGTCTGACTTGCGACCCCATGGACTGCAGCCTACCAGGCTCCTCCGTCCATGGGATTTTCCAGGCAAGAGTACTGGAGTGGGGTGCCATTGCCTTCTCCGAATACATTATATTAGGGAGATATTTATATATAATCTGGATAAGGAGAGATGTTACAGATGAGTATGTATGTATTATATTATTGGAAATGTATCAATAGTTTGAAAAATTTCTATGCCATCCACCTTTATCCACTTTTTTAGAGTCTCATATATCTCCCATTCATAAACCATGGGGAAGTTATGATGCCATTTCATGACCATTTTTATTCAAAATATTTTAGAGTATTAATATTTTAATTTAAATATTTTAACTTTACTATTAAAGTTAAAATTAGATTTAATTTTAGTTTAATTTAAATTTAATGTTAAAGTTAAATATCAGCTGTTCTTTGACTTGTTGAAATAATTACATCACATCTAATTATAAAAGGCCAGACCTTTTTTATTATTGGACCTGCCACTAACATATTATACTTCAGCTATACCTCAATTTAAAAAAAAATAGATGCCAGATTTTAATTAGAGGTGGGAAGACTGCTGTGGCAACAAAGAATAAAAAATTCTCAACTCCTCCAGAACTTCTTTAGGAAGGAGTGTGTCCTCACTGATTCTAGTATTTTAACATTACGTTGCTGGTGGTGGTCAGTCACTCAGTTGTCTCTGACTTTTTGCAACTCCGTGGATTGCAGCATGCCAGGCTTCCCTGTCCTCTACTGTTTCCCAGAGTTTGCTCAAGTTCATGTCCACTAAGTTGGTGATGCTATCTAACCATCTCATCCTCTGCAACTCTTCGCCTTTTGCCTTCAGTTTTTCACAGCATCAAGGTTTTCCCCAGTGAGTTGTCTCTTCACATCAGGTGGCCAAAGTATTGGAGCTTTAGCTTTAGCAACAATCCTTCTAGTGAATATTTAGGTTGATTTCCCTTGGGATTGACTGGTTTGATCTCCTTGCAGTCCAAGGGACTCTCAACAGTCTTTTTCAGCACCACAATTGAAAGCATCAATTCTTCGGCGTTCAGTCTTTTCTATGGTCCAACTATCACATTTGTACATGACCACTGGAAAAACCATAACTTTGGCTATATATGGACCTTTGTTGGCAAAGTAACATCATCTTTGCTTTTTAATATGCTGTCTAGGTTTGTCGTAGCCTTCCTTCTAAGAAGCAAGTGTCTTTTAATTTCATGGCAGCAGTTACCATCCACAGTGATTTTGGAGCCCAAGAAAAGAAAATCTGTCACTGCTTCCACTTTTTTCCCTTCTATCTGCTGTGAAGTGATGGGAACAGATGCCGTGATATTAGTTTTTTTTAATGTTGAGTTTTAAGTCAACTCTTTCACTCACCTTTTTCAAGGTGAGGCTGTTGAGTTCCTCTTCACTTTTTGGCTCTTTAGTTCCTCTTCACTTTCTGCCATTAGAGTGGTATCATCTGCATATCTGAGATCGTTGATATTTCTCCCTGCAATCTTGATTCTAGCTTATGACTCATTCAACCCAACATTTCACGTGATGTACTCTGCATATAAGTTAAATAAGCAGGCTGACAATATACAGCTTCGTACTCCTCTCCCAATTTTGAACCAGTCAGTTGTTCTATGTAAGGTTCTAACTGTTGCTTCTTGACCCACATATAAGTTTCTCAGGAGACAGATAATATAGTCTGGTGTTCCCATCTCTTTAAGAATTTTCCACAGTTTGCTGTGATTCACACAGTCCAAGGCTTTATCATAGTCAATGAAGCAGAAGTAGATTTTTTTCTGGAATCTCCTTGCCTTTTTTATAGTCCAATGAATGTTGGCAATTTAGTCCTTATTGTTCTCATAAATAACTTTCAGAAATTTGTAACTCATTGTTTTTTTCTAAGGAGGCAAAAACTATTCTTGGTCTTGTGTAAAAAGTTCATGGATACTATTTTGTTGAGGAATATTTCTTAAATCTGATTTTTAAAAATATAGCCTGTGTTGTTTGATTTTACCCGTTTGTGTAAGTAATTATTTAACTGAAGTCCAATTTCTTAAAGGAACTGTTTTAAAAATTTGTGAATTTAAACTTAATTAAGGATGAAAGAATTTGAGTTTTGATGAATTTGGTGTTTTGCTTTTACACTTTTGCTATGCTTAGGTTTCAGCAGTACTGCAGTAACTGAACCAGAGGTTCAACCCAGGCTCATATAAGAGATAACTGTTCAGAGACGCATCACAAATTATTCACTTTGATTGCTTCACTTGATTTGACTCTGGTTTATCTGGAAACAGGTGGCCAGTGGTGAGTCATTTTTAACCCTTCTAGGCCCCAGTTAACACTGCCTGCCTGTTTTGTCTTCGCAGGTACTTAGAGGTACATTCTAAGGTACCTCTTAGGGTGGGTCTCTGGGGGAGTATTACATTTCAGACTTGAATGGCTAGGCCAATAATCAACTGTGCACCTTTTCATTAAAAGCAGAAAGAAAACTGTAATCACTAATGGCCATCTTGGTTAACTTCTGCTCATCTAAGGACCCTGTAATTTTATTTAACCTGTTGCTGGGGCCTTGTCTTTTAACTCTGGGAGCATGAATTTCAGCCGCTGGGAAGAAATATGGGAAGGCCTTAATGCCTATGGGTTCATGCTTCAGTCTTCTGATGGGTTGACTCCACTTTTTTTTTCCAATCTGTTTTGTCCTTGGAAGATTGGCTTTTAACTTGTTCCACAAGGTAAATTTTCTTTAACAGGAAGAACAATTGGAAGTGGTGAATGGAATGAGGTTAGAAAAGAGTAACCTGAAATAAATCCTTCATACATTCCTGTTTTTGTAAAAATGAGGCAGAGAAACTGCTTACTGAATCATTATACCTCTTTAAGGGGGAAAAAAATGAAAATCATTTGGAATCAGTAGTGGGTGTGGAACTTTTTTGTCCAAATATTGAAAAGTTCAAGAAATTCAAATATGGCTTAGAAAGAAATGTAAATGACATTCTTAGGAGATCAAGGTTCTTTTTCTTTCATCAGAATGTTAGTGAAAGTGTTAGTCACTCAGCTGTGACTGACTCTTTGTGACCCATGAACTGTAGCCCACCAGGCGCCTCTGTCCATGGAATTCTCTAGGCAAGAATGTTGGAGTGGGTAGCCATTTCTTTCTCCAGGAGATCTTCCCAACCCAGGGATCGAACCCGAGGCTCCTGCATTGCTGGCAGATTCTTTACCATCTGAGCCACAAGGGAAGCCCTTTCTTTTGTCAAGTGTAATATTATTGAAAGACTTAGAAAGGTCACTAAGGCAATGCATCTCAAACTAGTCTCAAAAAACCAGAATGACTTCCATGTCACCCCTATAAGTTAAAAAAATTTTTTTTGTTTTATTTTTTGGCCATGTGTATGTGGGATCTTAGTTGCCCAACTAGGAACTGAACCTGTGCCCCTACATTGGAAGTGCAGGGTCATAACCAGAGAAGTCCTCCCAGAGGTTATTTATTATTCAGTAAGTCTAGACAGGGCCTGGGAGACTTCTTTTAACAACCTTTTCAGAGAATTCTGGTGCAGGTGGTCCATAAACCATACTTAGAGGAAAACCTATTTAGAAGCTAAGTTTAATTTCATATTCAGATTTGTGCTTAAGTTTTATGCATTTATTCCTCTGACTTTCATATACATTTTTATGGAATAACATGTGTCAGTGCTGCCTTGGGGTTTTTATAATGGCACCCAATACTGTATTTTATTTCCTTGTTATTACCTATTTTTAAATAGATGAAATCAGAAAACCACAGAGTTGGTGGGAAGTTTTAGAAAGGATGTCGAACCTTCTGAATGGCGGATGTTGGGGTAGGGCAGAGAGGGTTTGCTCAAAAAGAGAAGTAGAGGAAACCATATATTACGAAGCAGTGGAAAACAAAGTCCATAGTACACAGCACCAAGGGCTGGCAAGAGTGTTTGGACCTCTTCTGGTGGGCAGTAGGTTGCCAGTTGCTTTTTTGAGCAGGGGACTAACCTGATGCAAACAAGCCTTACTCTTGTGCAAGGGACACCTGATACCTGGTCCAGAAGAGAGGATTCATGGAAGGCAGAAGGGAGCAGGTGAGCATTAGGCCTTGATTTTAGCAGGACTGACTGAAAGCTTCACGAAGCAGAATTCTCCCAAGCTGTTTTCGTAAGGTCTATAGCCAGTGAATTGCTGTCTCCGGCAGCCGCAGTGGTGGTGGCAGTGTTAGAATTTTCCTGCCAACACAGGAGACGCGGGTTCGATCCCTGGGTTGGGAAGACTCCCTGGAGAAGGAAATGGCAACCCACTCCAGGATTCTTGCCTGGAAAGTTGCATGGACAGAGGAGCCTGGTGGGCTGCAGTCCATGGGGTTCACAAAAGACTCAAAGGTGACTTTACGAAACAGCAACAGGCAGCTGCATGTTACCGTGTAACATCAAGGTCACCCAGCCCAGCCATAAGGACATAGTCTCTCTCAGCTTTGAGAGCCCTTGAATGACTGTATATTTCAACTAGTATTACTGCCATAACATGGTTGAACATGAGTCTCACATTAGACCAGGGAGATAGACTCAGGGAATAATTGATCAGAATCCATACATCTAGAAACTGGCAGGGCTGGACTAAAAATCTGGAGCTACCTAGTTATGATTTATAGGCTTTTTTTAAAAAAGTATTATTTGTCTGATTATAAAGTTATACATATTTGTAACAAATTATATTGAAAGTGAAAGTGTTAGTCTCTCACCTGTGTCCGACTCTTTTCGACCCCCTGTACTTTAGCTCACCAGGCTCCTCTGTCCATGGAATTCTCCAGGCAAGAATACTGGAGCGGGTCACCATTCCCTTCTCCAAGTTATCTTCTCAATCCAGGGATCGAACCAAGGTCTCCCATATTGCAGACAGATTCTTTATCACCTGAGTCACCAGCTGAAAACAGTCCAGTGTATGTTGTTCAACTTTTTTCTTGCAAACACCAACATATATTAAATACATATGTATTAGGAATACAAGATGGGAGTTGTGTTATTTTATAACTTGCTTTTTTTTTTCACTTAATGCTGTAATTGGGACAACTTCCTGGTTCAGAGCATACAGATGTCTTTTCTAATGGCTTTATTTACGTATAAATTTTTTTTTCAAATAACCTTCTGCATATTTCCGTTTCATCCTACATATTTCAGTTTCCAGAACTGTAATATTTTTAAGCTATTCTGCATTGATTTAGAGCAAATGTGTGTTTGAATGTGTGTGTGTGTGTGTGTGTGTGTGTGTGTATTAGTGTTTTATTGGGCAGGACAGTCTATGGGAAAAACTTGGAATTGCTGGGTCAACAAAAACATGTACTATTTTTTAAACAGCCGATTTTTCTTCCAGTCTTCAATATTAAGTATGATGGATCATGTAAAGTTTATCAAAGAAATGAAAATACCGTTTCAAATTCATAGTTTCATAATTACTAGTGAAATTAACATTCTTTCACATGTTGGTTAGCCATTCATAGTTCTCTCGTGACTTGTTCATTTGCCTGTTTTTATTCAACTTTTTATCTCTTTCTTACTGTTACCCAAATATGCCTTATAGTTTAGACACAGCCGGTATTATATATATTGCATGTGATACAAACTTTTTTTCCTTTTGTTGTCCTTTGTTGAAGGGATTGTTAAGGTACTAGCTGAACATTTTACAAATATTTAATTTTAAGTAATTTCAGACTTACAGAAAACTGCAAAAATAGTACACAGAATTTCTGTGTATCCTTTACCCATTTTCCCCAAATTTTAACACCTCATTAATCATGGTAGTTACCAAATAGGATGCTTACGTTGTTACAGTACTATATTGCCTAGTCGACAGGTCTTGCTCGCGTTCCACCAGTGTCCTCCTTCTGGCCCAGAGCCCCATCCAGGATCACACGTGGCGTTCCTGGTCTACAGGTCTTGCTCACATTCCACCAGTGTCCTCCTTCTGGCCCAGAGCCCCATCCAGGATCACACGTGGCGTTTTGCTGCATGTCTTCTTAGTCCCTTTTGGTCAGAAATGTTCCCTCATTCTTTGTCTTTCATCATCTTGACACGTTTTTGGGACACTGGCCAGTTGTTTTGTAGAAAATCTCTCAGTATAGGTTTGTCTTATGTTTCTTCATTGTGTATGACTAAGAGTGTGGCTTAGTCTGGAAGTAGGTCAAAAATATCTGCCTGAGGAAGAGATGCTTAAACTAACCCTGGAAGGATACAGAGGAAGTAGACGTGTGAAATGAGGATTCAGAGAAGGCTGGTGGTTTGGCGGCTGGATCAGACCCAGCTCTGTAGGACGTATTAAAGATATGTGATATTGACAGTGATGGGAAGCTGTTAAAGGGTTTTAAAGGAAGAAATGACAATATTTGATTGGCCTGCCGGTTGTATGTAGAATTAAACAAAGAGGCAGTGATGGAAACAAATAGACCAATTAGAAGGCTATTCTAGTGATGCAGACATAATAAAGAGTGACACAGATTAGGCTCCTCTGAAGAAAGATGGTGGGAAAATGCAGATTTGAGAGTTATCTTGAGGGTGACTCAGGAGATAGAGTGATAGAATGGATGTGGATTGAGGGAGGAAGGAGACGTATGGCAGCTGTTTCCAGGTTTTCCCAGGTTTGTGTAACTGATTGGATGTTGATGGCATTCACTGAAATACAGGAGAAATCTCTTCTGGAGTCAGATGCCTCACCATCTCTGCTTCCGTTACATGTAACATTCACAGTATCTTTGCCTGCTTGTGCTCCTGAATCCCAGTCTTTCCACTTCCCTTCCAAGTTCTATGTGTTTATCCCTCAGAATCTCTCCCAATAGCTGTTTATCCTTCTACATTCTTTTTACCACTCTCAGGCCAGTCCTGGGGTACCTCAAACACAGTTGCATCCTTGCCTCCTTCCTGAATTGCCAGTATCTTTTTTTCTATGTAAGTTTACCCATCATTCACAGACTCCGTTTTTTTCAGCTTCATTGAGGTATTATTAACAGGGTTAGGTGCTCAGTCATGTCCAACTCTTTGCATCCACATGGACTGGAGCATGTCAGGCTCCTCTGTCCATGGAATTCTCCAGGCAAGAATACTGGAGGGAGTAGCCATTTCCTTCTCCAAGAGATCCTCCCAACCCAGGGATGGAACCCAGGTCTTCTGTTTGCAGGCAGATTCTTCATCTGAGCCACCAGAGATTACTTCATTTAAATAAATTACTAGTTTGGGCAGATCACCTTATTGAGCAGAGTTGAGAATTAAACAAGAAGCTGAACAAAATTGAAGAGATTCAGGGTCAGGTTGCCTCATGATAAAAAGAAACTGTGTCCTTGTCAGACTCCTTACATAAAAGTAAATTCCACACAGATCAAAGGTATTCATTCAAAAATAACTAACCATAAAATTACTAGGAGAAAAAGATTGGTAGACATATTTAAAATTGTTATCATTAGTGAGTTTGAAGACCCTCTAAAGAATGATGTATAACCCAGGTATCATAAAGGAAAAATAGATCCATTAGGCTAAAACTTTAAAATTTTTGTGTGAAAATTAAACAACCTTCAACAAAAACTCCAACTAAACTAATAAATATAGAATAATGATATAGAAGGACAGAAATATAAAGTTCACCATTTTCAAACTCTATAGAAATAACTGCTTTGGGAATGAATCATCTTTGAATGCTAAAATGAATAGGCAAAGGTATATTTGCATTCTCAAAGTAACTCGCTATAAGATACTTTGTAATTATAAGAGGAAAATCAGTGTCTCTACAGGGAAGAAACTTGGCAGATGTGACTTAGGTGATCAACGTTGACATCGGGTAACAAGGCAGATCAGTGTCTTCCTAAAGTACTGAGAAGAACACGTCACCACTTCAGAGGTATTTTTGCCCCCAAAATGCATAACTATCTGTTGTATTTTGTATTTGTAGCACTTACCACAGTTTTAATGATTTATTTGTGCAGATGGTTAATATCTTAGCATCTCTCTGCTCAACTTCCTGCCTCTAGCAGAATATGTTTCCTAAGATCAATAGTGTCTGTATGTTTGCTCACTAGCTCCTAGCATGAAGTAGGAGCTTCATAAATAATGTTGAATAAGTCAATGAATGAATGAATTTACTTAGAGGTAATACTTGTGGGAAAGAGGTAGTTAGCCTTGAAACTATTGAGTTCTCACTCATCCCAGTTGGATGCCATGGTGAAAGTGGCTGGAGTGAAGACACAGTGCTCAGACTAAACCTTAATTGAAGCCTTGGAAGAAACATGGAATAAAAGAACATTAAGAGAAAAGACTTAACATAAAGTGTGTTTAAAAGCTGGCTTGAAACTCAACATTCGAAAAACTAAGATCATGGCATCCGGTCCCATCACTTCATGGCAAATAGATGGGGAAACAATGGAAACAGTGACAGACTTTATTTTCTTGGGCTCCAAAAACACTGGATGGTGACTGCAGCCGTGAAATTAAAAGACACTTGCTCCTTGAAAGAAAAGCAATGACATACCTAGACAGCATATTAAAAAGCAGAGATATTCCTTTGCCTACAAAAGTCCATATAGTCAAAGCTATGATTTTTCCAATAGTCATGTATGGATGTGAGAGCTGGACAGTAAAAAAAAGTGCTAAAGAATTGATGCTTTGGAACTGTGGTGCTGGCGAAGACTTTTGAGAGTTCCTTGGCCTGCAAGGAGATCAAACCAATCAGTCCTAAAGGGAATCAGTCCTGAATATTCATTGGAAGGACTGACGCTGAAGCTGAAGCTCCAATACTTTGGCCACCTGATGCGAAGAGCTGACTCATTAGAAAAGACCCTGATGCTGGGACAGATTGAAGGCAAGAGAAGAAAGGGGCGATAGAGGATGAGCTGGTGGGATGGCATCACTGACTCAATGGACAGGAGTTTGAGCACGCTCCGGAGATGGTGAAGGACGGGGAAACCTGGCCTGCTGCAGTCTATGAGGTCGCAAAGAGTCAGACATGACTGAGCGGCTGAACAACAAAGGTGAGGGAAGTGGGAGGAGAATGGAACTACTTCTACTTCATTTAAAATGAGGCAGGAGTTTGTTGTAGAGTAGGTACTGTTCAGCTGATCAAGGCCAGGTGTTTAGAGGTTATTGGTAACTGTCTTAGAGAACTTTTTCCTAATGCACTGAGTCTCAGGTTTCAATGAACATAAAGATCTTCTGGGGCGCTTGATAAAATAGAGATCTGTGAGGCACCCTTCCCAGAAATTCTGACTCGGTGAGGCATAGAAATCCGTTTCTTGTTAACAACCACCCTCCTCCTCTACTGAGTAATTATGCTGCAGGTGGCCCAGAAACCACACTCAGAGAAAACTACATCAGGGTAGAGGGATGTCAGCTGCAGGGAAGGAAAATAGGAAGTGAGTGGGGTGTGCAAAGAGAAACAGGGGAGTGGACTGCCACTTGCTAATGATTTTGGCAATATATAGAGGCTTCCATGATGGTTCAGCCGGTAAAGTATCCACCTGCAATGCAGGAGACATAGGAGATGATTCCCTGGAAGAGGAAATGGCAACTCACTCCAGTGTTCTTGCCTGAAACGTCCCATGGACAGAGGACCTTGATGAGCTATAGTCCATAGCGTTGCAAAGGGTCAGACACGACTGAGCGACTAAGCACACAATTGGCAGTATAGGGAATTTTTTAAGCATTTAAAAGTAACCTGCCAGGGAAAGTTTTGGAGGGACACAGCCTGTTTTGATTTTGTCCACTACACTGAAGAGATTGTCTACCTCAAAACCAGAAATGTGACTGCAGCTGTCTATTGAAATATGTTGAACAGTTAGAATATTTCCTGTGGTTGAGAAACCATGGAGAAGCAGTGGATGAGAGGTATTCTAGGACAGCTTTTGCTTTTGAAAATAGTGCTGGATTAAATTCATCTTGTTCGTGTACTGCCCTTAGGAAATAGATGAAAATTAATTGAAATATAATGCCCAAGGACTGACCTCATCTCTGGGCTTTAGGCATCTTGCAGGCAAAGAAAATGATATTTAGACATTTTATTTCTGACTCATTATGCTTCATTGAATTAGATAGCTTCTGGATGGTATTTTCTTAAAAGCAGATTACAATAAAAGGGAAGTATGTTCAAGTGGATATTAGAGTTTGGTGGTTTATGGGCGGTTTATCTTTAGAATGCATAATTTCTAGGAAATTTTAGTATTTTAACAGCAAGATAACACAATTGAGCTCTTGTAATTTATGTTGACAAATTAGCTGCATTTCTTCCCAGCACTTCAAATTCATTTTCCTAATGTTTTATGAAGTTTTTATTGTTTTATGACAATATTAATTGAATCATATCATTTAAAAATACAGCAGAATCATAGATTAGTACATTTATGAGCATATGAAATGCCTTTTGAATATCACAATTTATTTTATTTTTGTATTGAAGTATAGTTGACTTACAATATCATCTTAGTTTCAGATGTACGGAAAACCAATTCAGTTATACATATGTATTTTTTTCTAATTCTCATCCATGATAAGTTATATGACATTGACTATAGTTCCCTGTGCTATACAGCGCATACTTGTTATCTAATTTATATATAGTATTGTATATCTGTTAATTCCCTGCTCCTAATTTATCCCTACCTCCATTTCCCCTTTGGGAAGTTTGTTTTCTATCTCTGAGTCTGTTCTGTTTTGTAAATAAGTTCATTTGTATTACTTTTTAGATTCTGCGTATAACTGATATCATATAATATTTGTCTTTGGCTTTTTCACTCAGTAGGATAATCTCTCGGTCCATCCATGTTGCTACAAAGGCAATTATTTCATTCTTTCTTATGGCCAAATAATTTGAATACCACAACTGAAAATTTATATTAAAAACCAGCAAATATTTTAAATCGAACTGTCTTGGTTAGATAACTGTGCATTGAATTTCTTTTCTTTTAATGTTTATTTTTATTTGCTTACTTATTTTTTAGCTGGGCTGGGTCTTCATTGCTTTGAAGGCTCTTCTCTAGTTGCAACCAGTGGGGGTGGTGCGCAGGTTTCTCTTTTTGCGGAGCACAGGCTCTACGGTGTGCAGACTTCAGTAGCTGCAGCACGTGGGCTCAGTAGCTGCAGAGCTGGGCTCTAGAGCACAAGCTGTAGTTTGTGGCACACAGGCTCAGTTTCCCCATGGCACACAGGATCTTCCCAGACCAGGGATCAAACCTGTGTCTCCTACACTGGCAGGCCAGTTTCTTTACCACTGAGCCACAGGAAGTCCTACATTGAATTTCTTAACTACATATTCCAGGTGTTCAGTCCACAGACATCGAATCATCCTGCCTAAGAAACAAGTGGAGGGAATGGATGCCCTTTTACTTTTTGGCAGCAAAAAGACTATGAATCAGATGCTAGTAATGCCAAACTGAAGTCTCATTTCTGCTCTTATCCGAAGCCCAAGAATTTGACCTTCCCATGATTTCATCATTGACTATTAAATATGAATTGCCAGTATCACTGCGTAACTAATAGTATGAACTCTGGGGTCTTACACACCTAGTTTTAAGTCTTTGCTCACCGCTCAGTCAACTTTCTTACCTATTCTAGGCTCTAGTTTCCTCCCCTTTAAAATGGAGATGATCATTATCAGTGGATGAGTGCTTCCTGCCACCAAGCCTCCTGCCACCTTTGGTTTCATCTAGACTCAACTGCCTCCTGTTTGATAAGGCTACTGCAAGGACTGAGCTCACGGGAGTTAGTACATTATTGCAGTTAACCAGAGAAGGAGAGCTTTTGGTTAGTTGTGTGTGCGTGTTAGTCGCTCAGTCGTGTCTGACTCTTTGCAACCCCATGGACTGTAGTCTGCCAGACTCCCCTGTCCATGAGATTTCCTAGGCAAGACTACTGAAGCGGGTTGCCATTTCCTTCTCTGGCAGATCTTCCCCACCCAGGGATCAAACCTAGGTCTCTTTACCATCTGAGCCACCAGACAAGCCCTATCTATTATTATTATGCTAGCTTTTGCTGAATTAAAGTTGATATACATAGTCTTACCTCACCTTCACAGAACTCAGCTTGCTCTTATCTAGAAGGAAGTGGGGGCAGGCAGGGGGGAAGGTAAGAAAAATGACTTTTGAGCAACCAAATTATAAATCATGTAGCAGTCATTGTAATCAGCATATAGTTTACTCACAGGAGACTAGACAGGAGGTCCCTTCAGACCTCTGTCCAGTTCAGCTTTGATTTTACAAATAAGCTCAAATTAGAGTGATTGAGTCAGACACGACTGAAGTGACTAGCAAGCAGGCAAGCAAGAGTGATTGAGCTAGACTAAAAGGAGAGAAAGACTGAAGTCAGAGCGGTTTGGTGAAGTTATTTTTCCAAGTGACTTTCTAGATGAAAGCAAGTTAGAGGGAAACATTGCTGTTAGCAGGTACATTGAAATGAGGCTGAGCCATCCAGAAAGAGTATATAATGTATTGTGTGTGTGTGTTGAGTTGCTCAGTCATGTCCAACTCTTTGCAATCCTATGGACTGTAGCCCGCCAGACTCCTGTGGAATTTTTCAGGCAAGAATACTGGAACTGGTTGCCATTTCCTTCTCCAGGAGATCTTCCCAACCCAGGGATCTCTTGGGTCTCCTGCATTGGCAGGTGAATTCTTTACCACTATTTATATTTTAATCAAAGAAAAATATAATATTGTCTTAGAAATATTTACTTGGACAGTTAAATCTCACAAAATTCTTCTCCTTCTTTATCTTATTGATATTCAGAATCACCACTTTCACCACTGAATTCACATAGGTAAATACCAGTATTTCCCCATATTGCCAGAGTAACCCTATATCAATTAGGCAGCAGATTATGGAATCCTAAGAGTGCCTTAGACAATGGTACTTGTGTCTTAGACAATAACTGTTCAGAGAAGAATGGTTTCCAGATAACTTCAGCAGCTCAGCAGTATCTGCAAGGAGCCAGGCTCCCTCCACCCTCCACCTCTGCCATCCTCTGCACACCAGCTGCCTCTTAGGCTTGGCCCATCTGGGTTGCAAGATGGCGCTGCATTTCAAGTTTTACATGAAGACACACGTCCAGCTGATGAAAAGGCACATATTCTGCAGTCTTTTTGTATTGGAGATGAAAGTCCCTCAGAGTCCTCCCAACAAATTGCTGCTTTCTTGTCCCTTTGTCCAAGATTTGGTCAGCTGTCAACTAGTCAAGTCCTGAGTGCCAAGGAGTCTGGAAAAGTGAGTATCTCTAGTGAGATTGGACCCTGCTGGCAGAAAGAATGGTGGGGGGGGGCTGGAGGAGTGGGCGCTGTTGGATAGACAACTGACAGTGCCTGGCAAAAAGCTAACTGCAGTCAAGCAAGTAGTTAGACATTAGTCATTTCTGATATCTACAATAGAAGTCTGTATCACTTTACTTTCCTAACGATTTGATGTGAAAAGGGGCTGATTTTTTTTTTTATCTTCCTACGGTATTCCAGGAACTATAATAGAATTTTGTTTGTGTGTTTCTTTAAATAAATTTCCATTCCAGTTCTTCTGGAAAACTATTATTTCTCTCCATTTAATAGATGAAGATAAAGTGCACAAAAAAAAGTTAAATAAGACACCATAGCACTACTGTCTCACAAGTGGTAGAAGCCAGGATCTCCTACAGGTATATGGCCCCAAAGCCTGAACTGCTGGGTTAACACTATGCAACAGCTTCATCCTGGTGTCAGAACGAAAATTGTAGTGCACTATGGGAAATAATTCTTTCATGGCCCAAAGTGTGACTTGATTGCACTCAGAGTGGCCTAGATTTACCTCAGAGTAATTTACAACATATGTTGGGTGTGGCGATTTATTTAATAATCTTTCCTGAAGCGACTGCATTCCTGCTGATTGATCTAATCTAAACCACACTGCCAAGGTGTGTTTACCTTTGGGTATCCTTCTGAGGATGGGCTCCCTTGGTGGCTCAGATGGTAAAGAGTCTGCCTGAAATGCGGGAGACCTGGGTTTGATCTCTGGGTTGGGGGACAGCTCTCCACTCCAGTGTTCTTGTCTGGAGAATTCCCTGGACAGAGGAGCCTAGCAGGTTAACAGTCCACGGGGTTGCAAAGAGTCAGACGTGGCTGAGTGACTAACCCAACATCCTCCTGGGGATAGGAGACAAACACCTGATCCCCAATGAGTACTCGCATGTAGTACTTAACAAGCATATTAAAAAAAAAATCAATAAAAGCTAGTTCTCCTATTTAGATCAAATTTCCTATTTATCTTACCAATATTTTAATACAAATAAGATATCCTCTGGGTCATGGCAGATTTCTGATTTACAAATATTACTAGAAATAATCTTGCAAGTATAAAAAAATAATCTTGGGTTTTAATGTCTGAATCCTTCCAAATAGCAAGAATGGGCTTAGGTCTTTTTTTTTTTTTTCTTTTCCTGAAGCAGGTCCCAATCTGTAAACGTGTGACTCAGGAGCTCCATCTTTCTGCGTCTATCATTAAAGGCATGGGAGTGACCCTTTGCTTCCTTTTATCTAAATCAGATTAGGTCACTGCAGCCCACGGCCTGGGTTATGATCATTTCCTTCATCTCCAGCTGTAAACTGCACCCTTTTCTTCCTGGAAAACATGAACTCTAACCCAGTGGGGAGAAGAAAGGCTGCTGGATTGACCAATTAGAAATGAGCCTCCAGGACGTGCGTGAGGTGTTCCTGCCTCTGTCACGTGCCAGCAGCCTACACCTGCTTATCCAGTTCTGTGCAGCGGTCAGTCTGAAAGGAGCGCCAGGGAGCCAATGACGCGTTTGCGCCAAGACCTCACTGCCTGTCTTGTGTGCCCCGTCTCTAAGGAGACTTCACTGCCTGGTTGGTCTGTATTCTATACTTTGTATTCTGGAAAATCTGGTTCTGTGTGTGCAAGGAAGTTAGGACTCTGAGCTTACACACACACACACAAAGTAAGAAAAAGAAGGAAAATTAATGGAATTAAAACTTAAGGCTCAGAAGGTCACAAAAGAAACACTGTGTTAACCAGTCGGACATTTTCCTCTTATTCTTGACATTACTTGCTCCTGGCTATAAAGTGCAAGATCATAGAGCTGCTTCCACATTTCCTTGGGGGCAGTTGAGACACGTAGACAGCCAGATGGAACCCTGAACCCAGAAGGATCCTGGTGTTGAGATCATAGAGAGAGTAAACGTCAAAGCTCTATCAGTTGGAGAGGGTTGTGCCCCCACCCAGGCCACTCTTGGCTGAGATTTGATTTTTGCCCCACCTCCTCTGGGCACAGTCAGGACTTGCTCAGATGGTTCCTGGAGCTAATTGTTAGCTGTTCCATGGGTACTGGGGTTGTTCTCGTGTGCTCATTGTAAACATATGGTCCCGATACCCTTTCTGTGCCTGATTCCCCCACAGTGTTGTATGTGAGGATGAACAGAGAAAGGACTCTTTACACTTTAAAAGGTCCATTCAAAGAGGAAATATAGTTGTGTCTTTGGAACCTACAGTCCAGAGATAAAGGCAAGAAAACAGAAGCTCTAAAACAAAAAGAACTTTCAAGAGGTATCTTATAGGCTAAATGTATCGCAAGGCTGTAGTTTAAGATGTTATCGAGCTTCTCAGGAATATGGGCTCTTCTGGGAGCAGAGAGTAGGGAGCAGGTTGAGATTAAATCAGGCATTCCTGATGAATGTTTTTGTTTAGTTGTAGACCACTCTGAGGGCTTCCCTGGTAGCTCAGCTGGTAAAGAGTCCACCTGCAGTGTAGGAGACTCTGGTTCGATTCCTGGGTCAGGAAGATTCTCCCGGAGAAGGGATAGGCTACCCACGCCAGTATTCTTGGGCTTCCCTGGTGGCTCAGCTCATGAAGAATCTGCCTGCAATATGGGAGACCTGGTTCAATCCCTGGGTCAGGAAGGGTATAGAGGAGGGAATGGCAACCCACTCCAGTTTTCTTGCCTGGAGAATCCCCATGGACAGAGGAGCCTGCTGGCTACAGTCTATGGGGTCACAAAGAGTCAGACACGACTGAGCAACTAAGTACAGCACAGCACAGACCACTCTGAATTGATGGAGTGGTGAGGAGCCCGGTTGTGAATGAGAGAGTGAGCCTGGGAGGGTCCAGTGAGGATGACTAGCAAGTAGATAATGAAGTTGGGACTCACACGCAAGCTGAAGCCAAAGGCTGTCTTTGTACTATTTGCTCCTGGAGCCTCCACTTAAAACAAACAAACAAACAAATTATTTAGGTTGTGCTGAGTCTTAGTTACAGAAACATCCTAGTTCCCCACCCAGGGATCTAACCCAGGCCCCCTGCATTGGGAGTGCAGATTCTCAGCCACTGGACCGCCAGGAAGTCCCAGAGCTTTACATTTTACTTGGTATGATGTCGAGTCCTTTCCCTGTGCCTTTGGCATCCTCTGGGGTGTCCTGTTTCTGTATATTTCTGATCCTCCAAACTGCAAAGTTTATCTTATCTCTAGCACTCGAAGTTACCTTCAGTCTGTCCTCCCATGATAAGTGCTGGAGTGTGAGGATCTGGGGAAGACAGCATTTCCAGCATCATGCCAACTCTCCTGTCATTGATGTTACATGGATTACTTCCTTCCTTTAAGGACCATTTGCTTATTATTTTGGCGCTTAATTTGTCTTTCCTTCCACTGGAAATGGAGGAAATCCTAGACATCATATTGGCTTGATCCACTGCAGTCAGCAAGGCACCATCACCTCTCTCCTCTTCCCTTGCTGCCCTTAGTCCATTTTCAATAGCACTCTCCAAGGTCACTTTTTAAATTATACTGCCATAGGTGTCCCTCATTTGCCCATAAGCCCTAAATAGTTCCCCATTTAACTCTGAGTAAAAGTGAAAGTCTGTTTGGTGACCTTGTGGTGACCTCTTACTTTCCTTGCCTCTCTTGTTTCAAGTCCAGCCACTCTCCTCTCTGTTCACCCTGCTCCTCTTGCTTTTTCTCAAACACACAAAAAGACGCATTGCCGCTTTAGGGCATCTGCACTGCCTCTTTCCTAATCCTCATCTCCTTCAAGCCCCTGCTTCTTTTTGGCTTCAAAGTGGGGTGTGTGTGTGTGTGTGTGTGTGTGTGCGTGCGTGTGTGTGTGCGTGCCTGCTCAGTCGTGTCCAACTCTTTGTAACCCCATGGACTGTAGCCCACCAGGCTCCTCTGTCAATGGGATTTTCCAAGCAAGCATACTGGAGTGGGTTGTCACTTCTTCTCCAGGGGATGTTCCCAACTCATGGATCAAACCCACGTCTCCTGTATCTCCTGGATACAGGTAGGTGGGTGCTCTACCACTGAGCCACCTGGGAAACCCTTGAAAGTGATACCTATCTTGAAAATGCCATTTATTACCTGCTGCCCGACAGACGCCCTCTGCAGCATTCATGATTTTCTTACTTTTTTTCAATAATACATATTACCTTCCAGCTTCTATACAGTTTTTTTATTGAACAGGTTTATTCTCTGTATGTTCGTTCCACAAAGGCAGAAATCTTTGCCAGTTTTGTTCACTGAGGGATGTTCCCAACTCATGGATCAAACCCACGTCTCCTGTATCTCCTGGATACAGGTAGGTGGGTGCTCTACCACTGAGCCACCTGGGAAACCCTTGAAAGTGATACCTATCTTGAAAATGCCATTTATTACCTGCTGCCCGACAGACGCCCTCTGCAGCATTCATGATTTTCTTACTTTTTTTCAATAATACATATTACCTTCCAGCTTCTATACAGTTTTTTTATTGAACAGGTTTATTCTCTGTATGTTCGTTCCACAAAGGCAGAAATCTTTGCCAGTTTTGTTCACTGATGACTTCCACATACCTAGAATAATGCCTGGCACATTCTAGGTGTTCAGTCCATGTTTGTTGAATGAATATAGGACTGAATTAATAAATTGACTATTAAGAAAATTAAATGAGCCACCTATAAGTGCTTAAAGGCTGGTTAGCGCCTTTGGAAGATACATTTTAACACAGATCTACAGCCAAATATTTACTAAGCTTTTGTTATATTCCTGGGAATGTGATGGGAAGTGAACTGTATACTTTAAGGGAATTACATTTTCATTTGTTCGACAAATATTTTGTGTCTGTGTGTGTGTGTGTGTGTGTAAGGCTTCCCAGGTGGCTTAGTGGATAAAGAGTCCACCTGCAGTGCAGGAGATGCACGTTCAGTATCTGGGTGGGGAAGATTCTCTGTAGGAGGGCTTAACAACCCACTCCAGTACTCTTGCCTGGAGAATCCAATGGACAGAGGATCCTGGCGGCTACAGTCCATGGGGTCCCAAAGAGTTGGACACGACTGAAGCAACTGAGCATGCACGCCTGTGTGTGTATATATATATATATATATATGTTTATGTGAGTGTATATATAGACCTTGTTATGTAGGAAGCACTGTTAGAAACTTAGGATAGAAGACAAATAATAACTAAGTGTTCCAAGTATCAGGCTCAGGGAGCCAGATTCTCTGATTTTTTTTTTTAAGAGAAGCTTTAAATCTGAATTTTTATATGAAATCTCTCAGTTTTTAAATGTTGATAACTAAATTAGAATTTCTAAATTTACTGTGACAACAAAATTAAATATTTATCACCACCATATGTTGCCTTTGGGCTTTGCTTATAATATCTGCTAGTTTGAAGGATAACATAGTATCAATTCAGAAGCAGTCTGAAACTTTTAGATGATAAGTGGATCTTAGAGGATGGGCAGGATTTAGGTGTGCTGTGGGGAGCACAGAGGAAAGGAGTGTTTTTTTGTGGCTTCTGGTACCTGGAGCAAAGGTGTGGAGGCAGGACAGGCAGAGTGCTGACACCAGGGTTGGGGAAGGGTGAGGGAGGAGGAATATTCTTAGCAGTAATGGCAGTAGTCTCGCTTGGGTTATACTGAACTACCCTTTTTAGGTTAAACTTACTGCATTTGTCCGTATATAGATGTAAACAAAGTATTAGGTAAGACAGAAACTTCTCTTTGTCATAATGGTCTGAGTGTAAGCAAACTAGAGTGCTCCTTTTCTCAATTCGCTAAGACTCATTCTCATAGGCCAAAGATGGCTCAGCTGCGGGTTAGCATTCCAGCTGGTGGGAAGGGAAGGAAAGGATGGGTGAAGGCCATGACCCTTTCTTTAAAGGCAGGATCCAGACTTTGATTACAGTACTCGTGTTCACACTCCGTTGGCCAGAGCTTGGTAACAGGGCCACATCTGATTCCAAAAAAGCCAAGAAGTGTAGGTTTTTACCCCGATGGCTATAAAAAAGTTACATTTTTATAGTAGAAAAAGAGAATGGGTATTGCAGATTATATAGCCATCCGTCACATTTGCTCTTGTGGGTACTGGGTTCTCTGAGGTAAGATATCTCTTATTATGTCCTCAATTGTCTAATTATTTTAGTAAGACTTCAGTGGTACAAATGGAAGGTGATCCTTTTAAAAAAAAATTCTATTTATTTATTTCTGGCTGTGCTGGGTCTTTGCTGTGCACGGAGTTTTCTCGAGTTGCGGCGAGCAGGGGCTGCTCTCCAGCTGTCATGAGCAGGCTTCTCGTTGCGGTGGCTTCTCTTGTTGCAGAGCACGGGCTTTAGGGTGCCAGGGCTTCCGTAGCTGCAGCACGTGGGCTCAGTAATTGCAGCTCCCAGACTCTCGAGCACAGGTTCAATAGCTGTGGTGCAGGGGCTCAATCGCTTCACTGTAGGTGGAATCTTCCAGGACCAGGGATCAAACCTGTCTTCAACATTGGCAGGCAGATTCTCTACCACTGAAATACCAAGGAAGCCCCAGAAGGTGATCCTTGACAACAATTTTTTCACCTTTTAGATTCTTATAGCCTACTGTATTTCTGGTTAAATCAAAGTAGCTTATCAAAGTAGCTTGGTGTGAGGTTTGTTTTTTTGTTTGTTTGTTTCTTGGTTTGCATAAAAGGTCTAGAGCAGCTGGTTTTCAATTTTTTTTGTTGTTGTTTTTGGGACCCCTTTGCACTCTTAAAAATTACTAAGAATCCTGAAAAGATTTGTTTCTGTGGAGTAGGGTTAAAGAGAGGTTTAATTATTGGTTTTCATCTATAGCAACTCAATGAATTCTGGTGTTTAAGATATACTGAATTAAACATTTTATACATCTAGAAGCTCATCATGGAAAGCTTTGATTTCTGTGCACACTTATCACTGCTTTTGGCCACCCAGCCCGGCATCTCCCTTTTCTCCCTTGTCAGGTCCTACTTTGCCTTCTGTGCAAGAGTAAAGCACTAAATATTTGCACTTTAAACCCCCTTCGCAGCCTGGCTGCAGGCATGTGACCGAGGTTCTGCCGGTCGGATGCACTTCCATCTCATCTTTTGAAATAGAAACCAGTGACATGAGAAAGTGTGTGGCAGCTCCCCAGGTGGTTTCCAGGACAGCAGCTGGTGTTGACAGTGGAAGCTGCTGGCTGCCCTACCCGTCAGCGACAGGCAGCAGGCCACAGCTGCTGTGTGATTTGGGGTGATGTTCCCAGATATGTAGCCCCAAGCCCAGTTTCTCCGGCCCTCTTGGAAATTTGTGATCCTTCCATTATCATTCTGTGGGTTCTTTGCTTGAAACTGAGAATCCTGCTTGATCCATTCTCAGATGCAGTGTCTTTGAAAGCATTGCTTGGAAGTCTCACGAATCAGAATTACCTGGGCCACATCCTAACAATCGGTGCCTGTCAGTGGACTTGAAACTAATGGATCCAGAATCCTTTTGAGTTCCAGGAATCTGAATTTCATTTATTTTTATTTTTTTCTTCTTTGGCCATGCCAAAGAAGCTTCTCTAGTGGATCAGATGGTGAAGAGTCTGCCTGCAATGCAGGAGACCCAGGATTGATCCCTGAATTGGGAAGATTCCCTGGAGAAGGAAATGGCAACCTACTTCAGTATTCTTGCCTAGAAAATCCCATGGATGGAGGAGCCTGGTGGGCTACAGCCATGGGGTCACAGGGTCGGAGACAACTGAGCGACTAACACTTTCTCTGTTTGGCCATGCCACCTGGCATGTGGGATCTCAGTTCCCCGACCAAGGATCAAACCCACCCCCATCCCCACTACATTGGAGCACAGAGTCTTAACCACTGGACCACCAGGGAAGTCCCAGCAACCTGCATCTTAAACATCTCAGGTTTATATGATTTTATAACTGCTCTCCTAATGTTGCCAACTTTTAAAATTATTTGTGCTCTGTTTAAAGATCTGAGTAAGCCCTCAAAGAATTTACTCTATGTTTTTAGGAGACTCTAATCAATGAGATACTAGTATTTCCTGTCCTCTTCTCTCTCCACCCAGCCTCAAATTTTCCCTAAGCCTCTTTGTTCTGTCTCCAACTCTTTTAATATCTTTTTTTTTTTTTTTCCTGGCTTATTCTCCCTAAGAAGTAGCAATTCCGCCAATGGGATTGCCTAAATTCAGTGGTCCCAGGATTGATTTGGATTTTAAAACTATACCATGACTGGTGCTTCCTGCAGGTCATTTCTTTCTTGGGCATTTCTGTAGCCTACTGGTCTACAGCTTGTGTTTACTGCAGGGATCACTGGAGAGGATGAAGGTAAGAGATGGGAACATACTGAGTACCTTTCCTTGGAAAGCTTTTCATTCATGGATTCAGGCCAGAACATAGCACAAAAGGATTGAATAATGTACCTCTGAAGTTTCTAGTATCACAGAAAGTTATAACTTGAAAGAAGCTTAGCTCCCTCATTTCATGAATGAGGAACTGAGAAGTTATGTGTCCAACATGATATAATTGATTAGTGGAGTTTAAAAGCCAAAGTAAACTTAGAAGTGGGAAGTGATGATGCAGTGGTTGATCTGAACCAGCACACAGAGGAAGGAGACCAGCATTTATTGGGTGAGTATTTGAACCTGGGTGCGTTCACTTAGCATCCTGAAGTCTCAGCTTTCTCAACTGCACAACCAAGATTCTAATAAGAGCAAACATTGATATGATATTGACTGTGTGCTGGGAACTGTTCTAAGCCCTTTATATGCTAAGTCATTTAATCCTTATCACATCGACATGACTTAGGTACTATTATTTTTCCCCTTTATTCAGATGCACGGAAAGCTATATATTTACCTGCAGTCACCCTGATAAAGTATTCTGTTTTCTATTGCTGCATTACAAATCACCTAAGCTTCATGTGTTAAGACAACACACGTTGATTCTCTCACAGTTTCGTGGGGTCAGGAGCCTAGGCATAGCTAGGTCTACTGCTCGAGGTCTCACAAGGCAGCATGGAGGTGTTGACCGAGGTTAGGATCAGAGCTGAGGCTTGAGGTCTTATTCTAAGTGCACGTCATTCTTGGCAGGATAGGATCAGAGCTGAGGCTTGAGGTCTTATTCTAAGTGCACGTCATTCTTGGCAGGATCGTCTCCCTGTAGCTGTGGAACTCATGATGACTGAGTCTTCAAGGTCAGCAGAAGAATGTCTTTTCCTTTGAAAGGTTTCCCACTCTGGATAATCTCCCTTCTGATGAACTTAATGTCAAATGTTTAGGGGCCTTAATATATCTGCAAAAATCTGTTCATCTTTGCATATGACAGGATGTAAACATGGGAGTAATGTCCCATCACCTACGCCATGTTTTGCTGAGGTCAAAAGCTAGTTATAGGTCTTCTCTACACTCAACGGGAGGTGATTATATAAACTTGCGGATCCCAAGGCGTATCACAGCACCATCTTAGAATTCCACCTACCATAGCCAGGGAGACTTAGGTTAAGCCCAGACTGGCTCCAGGTCTGAGTCCATGCTCTCAGTCACAATGACCTTCTTTCTCCTTTTGAAGCAAATAAACCCACTTTATAACCTTGCATGGTGTTCTAAGAAAGATAACACCCAGCAGATTCTTACTGGGTACTAGGCAATAATTAAATCTCTTCATACCTCCTCTTTTCAAAGTCTGCTTCAAGAAACCTTATAACCACCTGCAGTTTTGTATTTTCAGAAAGAAATATCCAGTAATCTCTGATTATATAACTTATTGCAACTGGTTCATATTTTTTCTCAGGCAGAAATAACCCTGGGTTTTGGGATATGAGACCTGAGTTCTCAAGAAATAACCCTAGCTCTGCTTTTTTTTCCCTTTGAAACAGATGAAGTGATTGAGAAGAAACAGTAAACGTCGTCATCTTGTAGACAGGACAACATGGATCAGCCATTAACTGTGAACTCCCTGGTAGGTGGTACCAACTGATATTTCACATGTGGTTCAAAAACCCAGAAAGAAGAACAGAAACACGCCAAATGTGAAATGAGTCACAATGACTTCAAGAAGTTAAACACTTGCTGTTTTCAT
>SJXQ01002448.1:483801-509545 GCA_006408695.1 Aepyceros melampus | reverse complement strand
GATATTGGCTATTTGATCTCTGGTTCCTCTGCCTATTCTAAAACTAGCTTGAACATCAGGGAGTTGACGGTTCACATATTGCTGAAGTCTCGCTTGGAGAATTTTGAGCATTACTTTACTAGCATGTGAGATGAGTGCAATTGTGCGGTAATTTGAGCATTCCTTGGTATTGCCTTTCTTAGGGATTGGAATGAAACTGACCTTTTCCAGTCCTGTGGCCACTGCTGAGTTTTCCAAATTTGCTGGCATATTGAGTGCAGCACTTTCATAGCATCATCTTTTAAGGTTTGAAATAGCTCAACTGGAATTCCATCACCTCCACAAGCTTTGTTCATAGTGATGCTTTCTAAGGTCCACTTGACTTCACATTCCAGGATGTCTGGCTCTAAGTGAGTGATCACACCATTGTGATTATCTGGGTCATGAAGATCTTTTTTGTATAGTTCTTCTGTGTATTCTTGCCACCTCTTCTTAATATCTTCTGTTTCTGTTAGGTCCATCATAATGTTAATCTTAGATAAATCACCTGGTACTCTTTTTTATATCCCCTGTTTTCTTCCCTTTTCCTCAAGCTTTGGTTTATAATGCCTTTCCTGATCAAAGGTTATGTTGGGAAAGCAGATCTATTTAAGTCATTTCTCAGTGATGAGGATCTGAAAACTTGATCACTTCTAGATGTTTAATGTCCATGCATAAAATAATAAACAAAGGAAGAGACAAAATAAACAAGATTTAAATGCAAGGCTAAGACACTATTCCAAAAGTTTGAAAAGTGATAATCTGTGTTTAAGACTTCCCTGGTGGCTCAGTGATAAAGAATCCTCTTGTCAATGCAGGAGATGTGGGTTTGATACCAGGTTGGAAAGATGCCCTGAAGAAGGAAATGGCAATCCACTCCAGTATTGTTGCCTGGAAAATCCCATGGACAGAGGAGCCTGGCAAGCTACAGTCCATGGGGTTGCAAAGAGCCAGACATGACTACTTAGCGACTAAATAACAACAATCTCTCTATAATAGTAAAATCTTTGTTTTTCAACTGATTTCTTTTTTAACTTTTTATTTTATATTGAGGTATAGCCAATTAACAATGTCGTGATAGTTTCAGGTGGACAGCAAAGGGACTCAGCCATAAGTACACATGTATCCATTCTCACCCAAACTCCTGAGTCTCAACTGACTCCTGACACCGATTCCTTCAATATCAATCTTATCAACTGACTTACAAATAATTTTAGTATCAGTTTATGAGCAAATTTCCCAGGACTGGGATAATCTTTGATCTTTGTTCTCATTTTTAATAACCCAAAGTTTCACTGGTTTAATCTGGAAAGATTTTCGTTAGAAACACACAATGCATTCATTAGCCTCTAACCCTAACCCACTTCTCCTATAGTTATCAGCACATAATGTCATAGAAATTTACCTAAAATAAGCTGACCCTTCTCTGTCTTAATTAATGAGATTCATCATGATTTATTTGGACAGTTGTGTTCAGTTTGTTATTAAACCTAATGAAATTCAGAATCAAAAAATCCTTTTTTTTTTTTTAAACTGGTCAGTTATTCATGAAAGTGAAGCAAAGACTGATTCAAAAACGAAATCAGCACCTTCATAGAAACAGGTAACAACTGAGTAGTGTATGTTCTATGCTAAGGAGATCAGTAAGAATCTTTGCAGTTATTTTGCATGCTTTCAACTAGCAAAAATAATTATAACTTGAAACTGGATATTCCCTATTAAGCAATCTTTAAATAAGTCTAGGTATTAAGGAAAAAGAAATATCTGCTAATTACATTTAGATACTGTGAATTAGGCACAATTTCTCAAATGAGCTATTAAATTTAAGTGAAATTAATTACAGATATTGGGGTCCATTCTAGTTAATAATGAAAATCACTGCTTACTATTTTTACTTTTAATCACAAACCACCTCTCCTCTAGAAGTGACGTTACTGAGGAATCCTCTTACTTTCTTGCCAGGCTCAACTCAGGATGTTTTTCCTAATATAGCCAATTGTGACTTTTCTTACTAGAAAGGACCATTTCCCATCTCGGTAACTAGGAGGACTTTCTCTTCAGTAGGATGAGTACAATGGCCATGCATTTCAAGAACAGTGTAAGCACTAGGGTTTCTCTTGCCATCCTCCTCCTTGGTAACATGGAGCTCTTATACTAAACAGTGGAGTGGAAAATCCCCTAAGCCTACCTTTTCTTATGCTAATGTAATTTTTTTCTTCACTTGCCTCCATTTGCAAAATATTACTGTTAACCCCTTAGCTGCTTTTCTTCCCACAGCCAGGGAAAAGCATTCTCATTGTTGGTGCCTGGTCACCAAATTGCATAATGCTGCCTATTCTCAACTGGAACTATTGAAGGGAGAAAGGGGGCACCAAGCCTTTGTGTGGATAGAGCATTTGAAGCATTCATTTTATATTCAGAGCAGGAGTAGAAACAAAACAGATCTCCCTGAAAAATGTCAGTGTTTAAGGCATGGATTCTGTGATGCATTTTTCTTACTAAAAAGCAAAAAGTGAACAACAATGCAGATACCCATATTTCATTTTATGCCGAAGGATATGGAGGCTTGAGCAGAGTACCAATATGAGTTATATCCTGATCTCCCTTTTTTTTATTGCACTGTTTTTAAATAATTTGAATTAGTTTATCAAATTTTAACAAACAGACTGAACATTAAGTTTCCTGTGTTCCTTGACTCTGACCATAGTATGTGTTTTCTGTAGAGTATCCAAATAATGAGAAACATATTCCGTTTCTAAAGTGTTTATCATAATATAATTTTAAAATTCATGTAGGTAAGAAAACATAGTATAGTTTAATAGGTATTAATAATACTAGATCCCACTTCTTTAGACTTATTATACTAGATACTATGCTAAGTGCTTTACACATTTATCTCACTTAATCCATTTGACAATACTCTAAGATTATAATAATATTATATAACATTATTTTCCTTGTGGAAGACAGAATTCTAAAGACCTCCAAGATACTTATTCTCTTATAAATACACCTTCTTCCAGATATTCAGCCAAATATTAACCTAGGTACTGCTGTGAAGGGATTTTTAAGGTGTAATTCAGATTCCAAATCAACTGACTTTAAGAAAGGAAATTTCTACTCAGTGGCCCTAACTTCATCATTCAAGCTCTTTAAAGGACCTGGGCTCCTCTGGGTAAAAGGGATTTGAAATGTGAGAGGGATTTGGACATGAGGGAGAGTGTCTGTTGCTAGCTTTAAAGATAGAGGGGACCATCAACAAAGGGATGTGGGCAGCTTCTTGGTGTAGAGACTGTTCTCTGCCTGACAGCTGTAGAGAAATAGGACCTCAGTCCTATAGCCACAAGGAACTGCGATCTGTCACAAACACGTGCACTTGGAAGAGCCCCCAAACCTCAGATTTGATCATTGTCCCAACTGACACTTTGAAATTCAGCCTAGTGAGTTCTGAGCAGAGAATCAAGCCTAGACTTCCCTGGACTTCTAATCTACTTCTGATCTATGATTTGCTTCTGTGAGCAAATAAATGGTGTTGCTTTAAGATGTTCTTGTTTACTGCAACACACCAGGCTTCCTTGTCCTTTATTATCTCCTGGAGTTTGCTCAAATTCATGTCCGTTGAGTCAGTGATGCCATCCAACCATATCATCCTCTACTATCCTCTTCTCCCCCTGCCCTCAGTCTTTCCCAGCATGAGTCAGCTCTTCACATCAGGTGGCCAAAGTACTGGAGCTTCAGCTTCTAATTTAGTGGCAATAGATTACGCTTAACAGAAAATTAATGCAATGCTCATTTTATCAATGGGAAAACTGAAACATAAAGAATAGTGGGCAGATTAGCTGTAAATAGGGGAAAAATGAAAAATTCTTCAACTGGCTCTTTTTCCATATTCAGTTTTTCATTAAGACCACACAGATAGATTTGTCTTGAAAAGCATTATAAATGCTTACTGCCTTATTTATCCCCAGAGAGAAGGCATATTTCTATTGTTTTTTTCTGTACTTCTCCAGGGAGATTAATGTTTTCCTTATGCACGTGATAATTCAAGATACATGAGGACTTCTAGCAACACTAGAACTTATTCTGTTGGGAATTGTTAGGATTTGTGATGAGTAACCAATCATTCTGCAACCAGTCTTTTATCCATAGTTGGCGGATGGTCCCTACCAGGGTCTGAAATATGAGTGGACTCAAATATTCAAGCTATAGGAAAGCTACACAGGAGGTTCCTAAGTCTCTGCTTGTGCCCAGGCCACAGTTCCTGAAATATAATTAAGTGCCTGGTTGGCGACTGCTCTCACCCTTGGAGTTTTCTAATGCGTTGGCACTGTTGTTAATTCAAAGGTTAGGAAGTGTGTTCCTCCCAAGTTAATTGTCCAATTAGCTTTACAGTACAGAATTGCACTAGGGGTGGTAACACAGGCATTGTGAACGTAACAGTATAACTAAGTTTCAGCAAAGGAAAAAAATAATAATAAAAGCTAAGTAATCCTTGAATCACTATTGAATAACCTAGGAGGAGAATAATTCTCAAGCTCATGCACACTTAAAAGCTCATTTCACACCCCTCCCCGTCCCCCACCTCCTTCTTCAACTTGGTTTGTTATCAAAGACTCTGCATGAAAAAAGAAAGAGATTTCAGTCTCCATTTCCCATCATTTTTTCATGATCTTCTAGGCCATGCTAAGCACTAGGAAGAAGGCTGTGGATGCTGTCAATAGAAAGTCAAGTAAGACAGATCTCACACTTCAAGTTGCTTACAGCCATTTGAGATGTGGCTGGCACTGTGCAGACCAATAGTCACACTAAAAACTTCAACAATGATGACAACACAGAGAAACTTCCTATGAATTCCTCCCCAATGCAAGAGCCCATATGGGCCCCAAAGCGCTTATTTTCAGTGCCATTTTCTTTGTGTCCAGAGACAGTGGGACCACATACCAGGGGCCTCTCTATTGAATGGGTTGTTTTCAATTTGCTCAATTAAGATTTCTTGAGTCCTGGGAAGAGAATAGCTAGCTCCAGATTGCTATGCATTCTAGGCACTTTTGTCAACACAGCTGACATACTTCAGAAGTGTTACATATGAATAATAGGGAAAACTATAATCCTAAATTTATAATGATATTAGAATGTCTTCCAAACATTTCAAAAAGCCAGGATAAATGCCAGATTCAGAAAACATATGTCCTGGTATTTTAGCCACCTGTGCCTGGGATATTAGATCAAGCCCAAGTTTCTGAATTCTTGACAGTATATATAAAGAAGCCTGATTGTGGAGTTAAATGTCAAGTTTACTAGAACCCATTCTAATTTATACATTTTTCTTAGTTTTGTATCTTGTTGGCATCATCAAATAATATTTGTTGAAAACCTATGGAGTATGCTTAATACTAATTTTAAGAAGTGCAATATTTTTTTAAAAGGTTATATTTTCATTGAAAAGCATACTCAACATGTATGTTAAGCCCTACAGAAGCTGGTAACCACCATGGTGCATTTTTAGCCTTAATTAGAAATAAAATCACTCACTAGGCTCTAAATTGCTTTATTTCCTTCCTTCCCTCCCTTCTTCTCTTTCTCTCCATCCTTTCTTTTGTTTTCACATTTCTACATCCTAACAAAAGATGTGAGGATCAGGGTGTTTGTTTTTTTTCCAATTCACCAAAAATCATCCATAAAGTCATAGCCAGGAGGAAGCCCACACTGACTGGGAAGCCAGTGTCCTGGGGCTGGGGAGCCTGGTGATACGTGGACAGGCAGTGCCCAGGTGCCAACCTCTTGTCCACAGAACCGCTTTGGACGCAGCACAGAGAGTGCATGTCAGTGACACCTATCTCCCTTTTTGTTTTCATGGTCTGTTCCAGGAAGGAAGCATTGAACTAAAATTTATTTTCTGGGAGTTCAGATATAATTAATTTCTTCAATCTATTTGAGGAATCCTATAGAAAGCCATAACTTCCCTGGTAGCTCAGGGGCAAAGACTCTGCCTGCAATGCAGGAGATACAGGTTTGATTCCTGGGTCAGAAAGATCCCCGGGAGGAGGACATGGCAATCCAACCCAGCATTCTTGCCTGAGAAATCCCACGGACAGGGGAGCCTGGTGGGCTACAATCCATGGGGTTGCAAAGAGTCAGACACGACTTAGCAACTGAACAACAGCAGCAATAGAAAGCCAAGTTTCATGAAATGGGGAAGCATGAACACCTTTGCCTTAGGAAGTCAATGTTAACATGGGGCTAACCAAAAAGTTAGTTCAGATTTTTCCATAATATCATGTGGAAAACCCAAGTGAACTTTCTGGCCAATCCCATATACTGTTTTCCCAAAAATGGAGGGCTATTCGGGCTTTGTAGCCAAGGTTTCTCCTTTCTCGCAGATGGTCACTATGAGGCCTTCCCAAACTAGTGGCTTCCTGTGGTATCAAGAAAGCCACTACTTTATACAGCACTTAAGGATGAAAGGTGCGGATGTAATTATTTTTATATTAAACAACAAACTGTTAGGACTCAAATAACTTGTGAGAACTAAACACACACACCCATCTGGGAAAGAAACAGCAGCCATTCCAAGGCACACCTAATTTTAGAAAAGCTATTTTCTATTTTGCTTTTATAACTTGGTTGAGAAAGGAAGCTTTGTTATCTTTTAAAAATCTTCTGTGTTGCTAACAACATGAGTGTGAGATCTTAGGAATTTTAATAAGAGACTGTGATTCACCCAAATGAACCCAAACATAAATGAGAAATTTGTGGTGAAAAACACCCAGAAATTCTGAAATATGTGTGTCTGTGTGAGTCTACATACTGATCAACTCCATACCAACAATACTTCTCTATTTTAGGTTAATTTGAAAAATTTCCAGAACACTGTTGGTGAAGGTGGGATTTGGAAGAATGCACAGGGTGCGGCTGGAAGTTTGGGAGGAATCTCATTTCTCTTTTTTTCCAAGTTGCCAGAGATAATATTTGATGATATGTTTTAAAACACTGTAAAGAACTTAATACATAGAAGCTTGAAGATAATGAAATTAAAAATATAGTTATCATTTGATCCTGCAGTCCCTGAGCATATATCTGGAGAGCACCACAATTTGAAAAGATACAGGGACCTCAGTGTTGATTGTAGCACTATTTGCAATAGTCAAGACATGGAAGCAATACTCCATACCAACAATACTTCTCTATTTTAGGTTAATTTGAAAAATTTCCAGAACACTGTTGGTGAAGGTGGGATTTGGAAGAATGCACAGGGTGCGGCTGGAAGTTTGGGAGGAATCTCATTTCTCTTTTTTTCCAAGTTGCCAGAGATAATATTTGATGATATGTTTAAAACACTGTAAAGAACTTAATACATAGAAGCTTGAAGATAATGAAATTAAAAATATAGTTATCATTTGATCCTGCAGTCCCTGAGCATATATCTGGAGAGCACCACAATTTGAAAAGATACAGGGACCTCAGTGTTGATTGTAGCACTATTTGCAATAGTCAAGACATGGAAGCAACCTAAATGTCCATCAACCGAGGAATGGATAAAGAAGGTGTGGTACATATATATGTGATGGAATATTAGTCATCTGTTCAAAAGGATCAAATAATACCATTTACAGCAACATGGATGGACCTAGAGATTATTGTACTGAGTGAAGTCAGACATGGAAAGACAAATATCATATCATTTATACAACAAGGAATTACTGTACAGAGACCTATACTCGCTATTTTTTATTAACATACAATGAAAAAGAATTTGGGAAAATAGATATATGTATGTATGTATGTATACATACAGTGAACTGAATCACTGCTGTACACCTCAAACTAACACACTATTGTAAATCTACTATACTCCAATAAAAAGTTTTTCAAGATTTAATAAAGGAACAAACAATATAGAAAGTAACTATTACTGAGCTCTTTCTTATTGTATCAAATAAGTGGGTTATATCTACTACCGATGACTCATTTTGGTATTATGAATGAAGCATCTTGTGTGCAAATGCTGCAGAATGGGGTACCAGTAGACACTTGAGGCCCCGTGAAGAAAGGAGAGGTGCTTATGAGACAAAAGAGCTGGGACTGACCTGGCCAGACCCTGCCGCGTGGAAAAGTGCTCACCCAGCTAGGTGCCTCCCACTGTGGCCCCAGCCCCATGTTCTGACTTCATTTCCCCTCTCACATGCTGGACTCCCACTAAGTCCCTGAACCCACAGCCTAGGCTTGGATTCTGGTTCCATCACTGACCCCCTGTACAGCTTCAGCAAGGGGCCTCAACTGTCAATACCTCCATTCCTTCCTCTGTAAAGGAAAAGAATCATAGTACCTTCCTCAAACAGTAAATAGTCAAGAGAGCTTGTTTTTTAAAAATCTGTTTTACTGGAGTACAGTTTATTTACAATGTTGTGTTAGTTTCTGCTACAAAGCAAAGTGATTCAATTATATATATACACATGTTCATATTCTTTTGGTTTTATTCTTATGGCTTATGATAGAATATTGAATATAGTTTCCTATGCTATACAGTAAGTTCTTGTTGATCATCTATTTTATATGTAGTTCAGTTCAGTCGCTCAGTCGTGTCCGACTCTTTGCGACACCATGAATTGCAGCAGGCCAGGCCTCCCTGTCCATCACTAACTCCTGGAGTTCACCCAAACTCATGTCCATCAAGTCGGTGATGCCATCCAGCATTCTCATCCTCTGTCGTCCCCTTCTCCTCCTGCCCCCAATCCCTCCCAGCATCAAAGTCTTTTCCAATGAGTTAATTCTTCACATGAGGTGGCCAAACTATTGGAGTTTCAGCTTCAGCATCAGTCCTTCCAGTGAACACCCAGGACTGATCTCCTTTAGAATGGACTGGTTGGATCTCCTTGCAGTCCAAGGATCTCTCAAGAGTCTTCTCCAACACCACAGTTCAAAAGCATCAATTCTTCAGCACTCAGCTTTCTTCACAGTCCAACTCTCACATCCATACATGACCACAGGAAATACCATAGCCTTGACTAGATGGATCTTTATTGGCAAAGTAATGTCTCTGCTTTTCAATATGCTATCTAGCTTGGTCATAACTTTCCTTCCAAGAAGTAAGTGTCTTTTAATTTCATGGCTGCAATCACCATCTGCAGTGATTTTGGAGCCCCAAAAAACAAACTCTGACACTGTTTCCACTGTTTCTCCATCAATTTCTAATGAAGTGATGGGACTGGATGCCATGATCTTTGTTTTCTGAATGTTGAGCTTTAAGCCAACTTTTCACTCTCCTCTCTCACTTTCAACAAGAGGCTCTTTAGTTCCTCTTCACTTTCTGCCATAAGGGTGGTGTCATCTACATATCTGAGGTTACTGATATTTCTCCTGGCAATCTTGATGCCGCTTGTGCTTCCTCCAGCCCAGCGTTTCTCATGATGTACTCTGCATATAAGTTAAATAAGCAGGGTGACAATATACAGCCTTGACGTACTCCTTTTCCTGTTTGGAACTAATCTGTTGTTCCATGTCCAGTTCTAACTGTTGCTTCTTGATCTGCATACAGGTTTCTCAAGAAGCAGGTCAGGAGGTCTGGTATTCCCATCTCTTTCAGAATTTTCCACAGTTTATTGTGATCCACACAGTCAAAAGCTTTGGCATAGTCCATAAAGCAGAAATAGATGTTTTTTCTGGAACTCTCTTGCTTTTTTGATGATCCAGCGGGTGTTGGCAATTTGATCTCTGGTTCCTCTGCCTTTTCTAAAACCAGCTTGAACATCTGGAAGTTCACGGTTCATGTATTACTAAAGCCTGGCTTGGAGAATTTTGAGCATTGCTTTACTAGCATGTGAGATGAGTGTAACTGGATGGTAGTTTGAGTATTCTTGTGTCTCTATTAATCCCAAACTCCTAATTTATCCCTCCCTCCATCCCTTCTCCCTTTTATGACCATAAATTTGCTTTCTATGTCTATGAGTCTGTTTCTGTTTCATAAGTAAGTCAATTCCTGTCATACTTTAGATTCCAGTGTTTTTTTTATTTTTAATGGATCTGGTCAGCCAAATTATATGTGCTGTTTATACAAAAATATGGAGACTGGGACTTCCCTGGTAGTCCAGTGGTTAAGAATCCACCTTCCAATTGCGGGTTCAATTCCTTGTTGGGGAACTAAGATCCCACATGCCTCAGTGCAACTAAATCCATGCAGTACAACTAGAGAATCGATATGTGATAAATCTCTTTCTCCATCTGGCTTACTTCACTTAGTCTGACAGCCTCTAGGCCCTTCCAGGTTATTGCAAGTGGCACTGCTTCGCCCCCTTTTATGGCTGAGTAATAATCTGTTGTATGTATGTACCACATCTTCTTTATCCATCCATCTGTTGAATGTTTCCATTGTTTCCATGTCCTGGCTACTGCAAGCAGTCCGCAATGAACACTGGGATGCATGGATCTGTTTGAATTATGTTTTTTTCTGGATGTATGCACAGGAGTGGGATTGCTGTGTCTGTTTTCAGTTTTTTGAGGAAACTCCATACTGTTCTCTACAGTGGGTACAACAGCTTACATCCCCACAAACACAGCTCTTTTGTGTTTACTTTCTCTAAATAAATTCATGGAGAGAAAAATGTTTATTAAGAAACCAACCTTGGATCAATTTATTGAACAGCTATCAAGAAGTCTGTTCCCATGTCCATCAAACTCAGAGAAGCCCTCTGCGTTCACTCAGGAATTTGGGTCAAACAGGAGGCAGAAGTTTCAAAGCCTCAAAAAAATTTCCTTTTTATTATATCACACTGTATCCCATATACATATATTACTGATGCATCCCCATGGTTCTCTTTATTACCTCTACACATCATTCAAGGTGTGACACTGTATGATATATTGGCTGTAATATCTGTTATGACTAATTGATTTAATGTGGTCATTGGGATTATACCTGAGAAGAGTCAGTCCTCAAGTCCAGTATCACATTATTTCTGTGGGAAAGCCAAGGGTCTTAAATTATCTAGCCATGAGGTCAGATGCAGGAGCAGAAAATGGACATGGCAAGACCTGGATTAATGAAAGCCCATGGATGGGGTACATGCCCACCTAATGAACCACGCAGAGAAGCTCCTCAGTTTGAAACCAAAGATTTCAATAGTGTCCAAATATTTTTTAAAATATTTATGTATTTACTTATTTATTTATTTTTGGCTGCTTTGGGTCTTTGTGGTGGTGCACAGGCTTCTCTCTAGTTGTGCTGCAAGGCTTTAGTTGCACCGAGGCAGGTAGAATCTTAGTTCCCCAACCAGGGATTGAACTTGCATCTCCTGGAATTGGAACACAGATTCTTAACCACTGGACTACCAGGGAAGTCCTGGTCTCCATATATTGTTATATAAACAACACATATAGTTTGGCAGAGACCAGATCCATTAAAAAAAAACAAAAATGTACTGCCCTAAATCTGTGAAAATAACAAAAGCAGTGATCTTCACTGGTTTATTACACATGTATCATCATTGCATTGTGGCCCCCAGCAGAGTAGGAAATAGCTAAACACACGAAGACCCAGAAGAGAGACCTGATGTTGTGATTTTTACTCACCTCTGAAAATGTGGGGAAATATTTCAGGTGTCACTCAACCTGGAAGTTATCTTTCTACCCAAATCCAGATGACCTATAACCCCTTTCCAGTGCCTTCAAAGAGGAGAGACCATGACCGGGCAGGAAGCAGCTGCCCCAGGCCTGTCACCAAGTCTACTGCAGGTGCCCGAGCTTTCTTAGCAGCCGGTCTTACAGGAACCTGGAGCAGGGAATTAGGAAGAGCAGCTGTTCAGGCTCTAAAAACCCACTAGATGAAAGTTTGTGATTAAAATCCAGGTTCTGAGCTATTGCAGTGGGAGCCACTGAAGAGACTCTGCAATCAGAAACAAAGTGCCACCTTGTGGACTCTTATAGATGCAGACGGTGGGGGGGTGGGATCGAAGACCACCAAGGACAGGCAGCCAGAGAGGGAACAGGGCATGGATGGAGACGCTGCCCTGTGTTACATCGCATGAAGGAATGGTCCAGCTCCTAGGCGAGGAGACTTGAATTCACGGCACAGGCACTCACATTTTACTTGTGATTAGGAACTCATTTCTAGGTGTAGTGGATGAGTGCGTGTGTATCAGCTCAAATGTCACTTTCTTCTCATTGATCGGAAGACGCTGCCTGGAGACTTGGGAGGATAAGGAGTCCGAATCTGGGGCTGTCCTGGATATAGGGGAAGCGGGGAATGGAGCCAGGCCCTAGGTGTGGGGTTGGGCAGGGGGTTGAGGGGGAATGAACAAAGTTGGTAACAAATCCTAGGCCATAACTGGTAGGTAAATCGTATGTGGTTCTTGACCTGTGCTGCTGCTGCTGCTAAGTTGCTTCAGTCGTGTCCGACTCTGTGCGACCCCATAGACGGCAGCCCACCAGGCTCCTCCGTCCATGGGTTCTCCAGGCAAGAGTACAGTATGTACAGTCATTCTCAGTGCATCCTTTTGTTCTCATGATAAAGTTTTAAGCCCAAGGAATCCTTTAACCCTGGTGGTCCAGTGGTTAAGACTCCATGCTTCCAATGCAGGGGGTATGGGTTCAGTCCCTTATCAGGGAAATAGATCCCACATGCCACAGAGTACAACCAAAAAAAAAAAAAAATCAAACTTAAGACAGATACATCTTTGAAAATATCTACTGTCAAATGCTGGGGCATAGCTGACAAGCTGTCACAGCCTGTGCCAAGCAAGGCCAGCTTCCACGTGAGCCCTAGGTGGGGAGAGCTCTGGTTCACACGCAGTCCCACCAGGTTATGAGAACCACACAATCAAGCAGGGCTGAGAATTAGAACCATCTGTGACATTCCACCCAAAGAAACGGAATAAATCCCTTCCTGGAAAGCTAAGTTGTGGCTGACGTGGGTCTTGGATTCACAGCCCCACACACTCAAGACAGAGACAACTCGAGGGCTGTGCACAAAAGCTGGGCATAGTCTGAGAAAAGCCACAACGCCACCCAAGCTCTGGACTCTCTGCAAATCGGCTGCCTTGCTCTTGGTGCATTCTCTTCTCACTAGTGATCACTTTTGATATTGAACCAAGTTTCTGACCTTCATCTTCATTGCCTGAGTGGAACAGGGTGCAATTTAGGAACCCGAGCCCTCTTTCTGTGTCACTGGCACTGGCCGACATTTAAATACAAAACCACAGTCCTAACTACTGACACCAGGGTGTTAACCCCCTACCGGGCACTGTGCTGAGTGTGTTCCTTGTGTCCTTTATAACTCACAGTTCAGTTCAGTTCAGTCGCTCAGTCGTGTCCAACTCTGCAACCCCATGAATCGCAGCACGCCAGGCCTCCCTGTCCATCACCATCTCCCGGAGTTCACTCAGACTCACGTCCATTGAGTCCGTGATGCCATCCAGCCATCTCATCCTCGGTCGTCCCCTTCTCCTCCTGCCCCCAATCCCTCCCAGCACAGAGTCTTTTCCTATGAGTCAACTCTTCGCATGAGGTGGCCAAAGTACTGGAGCTTCAGTTTTAGCATCATTCCTTCCAACTCACAACAGAACAAGAATGATACCTAGAGAGTCTTTTTTTTTTTTTTGCAGAAGAAAAGTTGAGATTTTAATGTAATTACATGGAAATTATTTTTATCAATCTGATAAATTTATGATATAGAATCTTTATGATTCAGTCTTTATGATATTGAATCTTTCAACAAACATGATATATCTCTACACGTATTTACATCCTGTTTCAATGGTTTTATCATTTTTCTCCATGTGTAGAATACCTTTCTTTTTATTGACATATAGTTGATTTACAAGATTGTACCAGAACATCTTTTTTTAAGATCTATTCCTACATACTTAATATTTGCTGATGATATTTTAAGTAGTATCCTGTTTTGCCGCATTTTTTGTTTGTTTCTGGTATATAAAAATAAAATTGATTTTTGCACCTGGATTTTGTGTCCTGTTGATTACCAAATTCACTTATACTTTGAGATATTCTAGGTAGACAAACATATTAGCAAATAATGATAGTTTTACTTCTTCTATTTCAATCTTTACACATTTTATACTTTTTTTTTCCTTACTGCCATGGTTAAGACCTCCAGGACAAAGCTAAATGAAAAAATCAGGATTTGGGGCATCCATGTCTTGTTCCTGGTCTTAAAGAGAAATGCTTTCACTGTTTTATCAAGTATCACTATTGTAATCACCTTTTTTGTAGATAATCTATATCAGATTAGGAAATTCCCTTTTATTCTTAACTTAAGCTAAAAGTGTTTTCATTTTTTGGGTTTAGTATGTAAGTCAGAGAAGGCAATGGCACCCCACTCCAGTACTCTTGTCTGGAAAATCCCATGGAAGGAGGAGCCTTGTAGGCTGCAGTCCATGGGGTCGTGAAGAATCGGACATGATTGAGCAACTTCACTTTCACCTTTCACTTTCATGCACTGGAGAAAGAAATGGCAACCCACTCCATTGTTTTGCCTGGAGAATCCCAGGGACAGGGGAGCCTGGCGGGCTGCCGTCTATGGGGTTGCACAGAGTCGGACACGACTGAAGCGACTTAGCAGTAGCAGTAACAGGAAAACACTATGTTGGGAAGTTAAGAAGCATACCAGACCTAGAGCCTGGCTGTGTGGCAGACACTGTGCCCAGCAGTTGGCAGATATTCCTTCGTGACAGCCCAGTAAGGCAAACGCTCAGGTTCCTGATGCAGAGACACAGCGCTCTTGAGGAACTGGCCCAAGATCTCCCACAGCTGGGAGGTGGCAGGGGTGGGATAGGAATTCAGGTGGTCTTAGGAAGCAGACACCTAACCACCATCATGGAGACCCAGGGAGGTGAACTCAGAGCCCCGGGTCACAGAGCTGAACCTGACCAGCGGCAGGAGTGGAACCCATGCTGTCTGACCCCAAAGCCTGAGCTCCCGGCTGCTCTCGGGTACTGCTGAAGGTTGGCCCAGAAAAAGGCTTTAACTTTGTTAACCATTCTGTATAACACTGTGAACTTCCCAGGTGGCTCAGTGGTAAAGAATCTGCCTGCCAAAGCAGAAGATGCAGGTTTGATCCCTGGATTGGGAAGATCCCCTGGAAGAGGAAATGGCACCCCAATCCAGTACTCTTGCCTGGATAATTCTATGCACAGAGAAGCCTGGAGGGCCACAGTTCATGGGGTCTCAGAGACAGACGACTGAGCAGGCATGCAGGAATTAAGGCACATATTCAGTTTTTGCTGCGTCATTGATACATATTCAATTTCCAGGCAAAGGCCTGGCAGGGAAAAAGTCTGAATCCTCAGATTTTGCTTCTAAAATCACCTGCGCTCTCTCCTGTTTCAGAGGAGACTGGCTGTGCTCACGCCTGCATCCACATCACTGAAGGGAGATAAAGCAGGCTTTCTCAGAGCCCTCCCGCCCCCCGCCCTGGATGGCCTGACTTAGAGGCACGATCCGCACAGTGGGTTTTGAATCTCTGGGGCTGGTTTCTAGGTTTGTGGATGACGTCCGCACAGACTGCTGCTTTACCACCACCCACTCACCGAGCCTCCCAAGAGCGGGGGAATGTGTGTGAATGTCACTGCATAGACGGGAATCTGGATGCATGCCAAAGCCAAGTGCAAATACTTTTGCATTGCCTCCGGCTTCCTTCTCTTCACACCCCTCCTCTCCTGTATTCAAGGGACTTAAAGAGGGTGATAGCAGCCAAGTACTTTTATCCACACAGTCATTTTTTCTGCACAAACTCCAATCCCTTTGCTTCTCAAGGACAAGTCCAGGACACAACGTTTCCTATGGAAGCAAACTCAGAAAGCATTTAAATCAGAAAACAGTAGGGAGGGCAAGTGAAAGCTGTTATCATTTACTGTATTGATGGTAAAACAGAAGCCCTACAAATATAATGATTTTTTTCCAATTCCTAGATCAATACATTTGATATGAAAATTTTAATGTGAAGAAGTCTTGAAGACATATTTAATATTATGGATACCAAAGAGCTGTCACTTAGAGGTTTTTTTGTTTTTGTTTTTTGATGGTTCCTGGTGTTTATTTGAAAGCAAGTCTTTTTGAATATCTGACATACAGATTTTTCAATACATGATGGAGCATTTTACTAGTAATAGTCCTTATGACATTATACCCAAGGCTAGAAATCACAGTGAGGTACTTAAAACTTTTTCTGTTTACTTGATTTTGACTGTATTGTTATCTGCTTCAATTAATTTTAATAATAAATTAGTTGTAAAATTAGTCTGGAAAAAAATAAACTGACTATATCAGATATGAATCCATTATGACTGCATATATAGTCAGTTATGATATAACTGACTATATCTAGATATGATTGGGAGAGAAAAAAAAAGCAAACAATGTTTGAGGAGGAGCATAAATTTAAGAGCAATACCTTGATGTGAAAGCCAGTCTGAAGCCTTGTTTTGTTGATAAAATCATACTCTGGTATTCCCCAGCCAATTTCACCAACATACTCAGGTTTATATTTAGCTGGCAAGCTTCTGTTTGAGGCAGGCCTCATAAATAGCTGAGATCTCCAGTTTTCTCTAATGCAGGATGCTTTTCTCCTATATAGGCAGTGTGCTGAGCAAGTTGAGGGAGGTGATCTTTTACATAATCTGGGCCTTAAAACAGAAAGAAAAAAAAAAAACTGAAAACCTCCGCACTTTATTCTGAGATGCTTTGGTTATTCTAAATGGTGGAGATAATGCTAGCTAATGATTTTGTGCATTCACTAATGACTGTGCACTCACTATGTTCTAGGTGCTGCCATAACCTTTTTAGATATGTTAATTCAGTTGCTCCTTATAATAACCAAATGAAGTAGGAGGTATTATTTTTCCCAGTTTATAGACGGGGAAAACAAGGCCCAGAAAGATTAGCTACTTGTCCAGAGTCATAGCTAACAAGCCCTGCACTCCTTGACAGGCTGTCTCACAGATTGAGCTCTTAATCACTCCACTACATGGCTTTCTTTATAACCAATTTAATACAAACATGTTCTTTTTTTTAATTTTTATTTTATTGAAATATAGTTGATTCACTATATTGATCATTTTTTCTACACAGCATGACCTTGTTGTTTATCCATCCTATACATAAAACAGTTTGTCTGCTAATCCCAAACCCCCAATCCATCCTTCCCTGCTCCAAGTCCAGCCTGGCAACAATAGGGCTGTTCTCTAAATCTGTGAGCTTGTTTCTATTTCATAGATGATGTCATTTGTATCATTTTTGATTCCACATATAAGCCATTATATATAATATTTGTCATTCTTTGACTTATTTCACTTAGTATGATAATCTCTAGGTCCACCCATGCTGTTGCAAATGGCATTATTTCATTTTTTGTGGCTGAGTAATATTTCATTGTAAATATGACCACATCTTCTCTGTCCATTCGTCTGTTGATGGGCATTTAGGCTGTTTCCATGTCTTGGCTGTTGTGAACAGCTGACACAGACTATACGCTAAAACTTCTCACTTATACCACATTTTCAGGATGTTGGTCTTTAAACATTGGAATATTTTATCTAGAGAATAAAATCCTGAAATGAGGATTAGAAAATTTCACAAATGTATTAGAAGCCATGGGAAGATGGAGAAAATTGTCAGATTAAGAGGCCCAAAGGCAGGGGCATTAAATAAATATTGGTATTTTAAATGAAAGACAATGAACAAAAATGAATCAATGAATGGTGGAAGTGGGCAAAACAAGCAAAAATAAGAGATCTGGGAAAAGATCACTTACATACAATTGGTGTTGAAAGTTGATGATGTAAATGTGTAAAGTGAAGCCAAGAAGGGTCTAATTAGAACAGACAATGAACTGTGGCCCAGGAAGGGTCTCAGAAGACCCAGAAGCAGAGTGGCTGAAGCACTGTCTGGGCAGGTTGGAGAGACAAAAAGGAGCATCAGTCCTCTTCCTGAAGGGAAGCCCAGACTTTGGAGACAGAGGTCTTGGTGTCACTTGGTGCCTTCTGGCCCCAGAGCCCCTCTGGCTTTGTCTTGGGTCATTGAGCTCAGGGTTTTCAGAGAGTACAAGTAGTCGGGAGTTTGACTAAGTGCTCTGATGCAGAGGTCAACATGGTAACAAATCTGTTCCTAGAAAAATCCTCCAAGCTTTCCAAGGAAACTGAAAATGAGAGAAGTGGGACTTCCCTAGGGGTACATAAGAATCTGCCTGCCAATGCAGGGGACGTGGGTTTGATCCCTGGTCCAGGAAGATCCCACATAACATTGAACAACTAAGCCAGTACATCACAACTACTGAGCCAGTAAACCGCAGCAAGAGAAACCACTGTAATGAACGTCCCTACTCACCACAGCTAGAGAAAGCCCATGCTCAGCAATGAAGACCCAGTGCGGTCAAAAATAAATCAAAATAAAGACCCTCATGCTGGGAAAGATTGAAGGTGGGAGGAGAAGGGGATGACAGAGGATGAGATGGCTGGATGGCATCACTGATGCAATGGACATGAGTTTGAGTAGGCTCTGGGAGGTGGTGATGGACAGGGAAGCCTGGCATGCTGCAATCCATGGGGTTGCAAAGAGTCAGACACACTGAGCGACTGAACTGAACTGAGCTGAATTAATTTTAAAGATTAAAAAAAAGAAACCATGAGAAATGGCTCTCCAAACACAAGACCCGGGCAGATGATTCCCCAGCTTCCTAATCACTGTGCTCCCTGGGATGCCTGCGTGTTGACTGGCTCGTTTCCTGTGATGAATCCATTATGACTGCAGGTTCTCACTCAGGCAAAAGGGCTCTATATTGAGTGGCCTGAGCATGAAAAACTGTTTTCTCTCCCAAGTTAACCAGTGCTGAGGGCTCACTTACAAAGCTCCTGCCATAAGCACAAATTTGCAATCTCCTCCAAACAGGATGAAATTGTGACTGTTTTAGTCTTGCTGAAATTTTAGGATATTGCTTAGGCTGGTGTTTTCCCAAGTGTGAAAGTGAAAGTGTTAGTTATTCAGTAGTATCTGACCATTTGTGACCTCATGGACTGTAGCCTACCAGGCTCTTTTGTCCCTGGGATTTCCCAGGCAAGAACACTGGAATGGGTTGCAATTTCCTCCTCCAGGGGATCTTCTGGACCCAGAGATCGAACCTGGGTCTCCTGCATTGTAGGCGGATTCTGTGTCATCTGAGCCACTAGGGAGACCAGTGTTTTCCCAAACGTTCCCCTAATGCTCCCATGAGTGATATGACAATGCCTGGGTGGGGGCGGGGTGCCCCACCATCGGGTACATTTGGGACAATGTCCATTTGCCTTTGAGAAATTCCCAGCCTACAAAAAGCATTTTCTGAGAAATCCTGCACTAAATGAACCTGTTTGCAATTATGTAACCCAGCTTTTACCAAACTGATTTAAACGTGTATCTTATTTTCCACTGGGTCACCTGTACACGTCCTGCAGATACCAGCAGAGTTGGGGAAATAATGATCCTCTTTGTAATGTTTCAGTCGTTGCTGAAATTTTGTCGTCCCTTCATGCTGCTGCCAATGTGAGAGCAGATGTCTATCTGTAGTTACTCCTCCTCACTCAGTGGACTGCAATACATTTTTTAAAAGGACACTTCTTGACAGCTGAGTCTAAACACTTCATCTTAGACAGAATCGTGGAAAGTGCATGTGCTTTGCAAGTCAAGCGTGGGGAGAGGGGCTCCCCAGAGAATCATGCTTCTCTCTGGTTTTTCAGTCGAGCCACTGGACTTTCCTGACCGCCACATGCCTCTCCACCATCGCCTGTGTGCTTTCGAAATAGCATGATACAGTGTGTGTGGTACAGGAACTTCTGGGACAGTTCTCCCAGGCTGTGGAGCTGACACAGGCACCCACCTTCACAGCAGAGCCAGCTGGTACCACCATCCTCAGTGAGCCAGACTGACAGCCGTCCCCTGGAGCCAGCCCAGTACTCACTTAACCAAAAGATCTACCGTCACTGCCCAGCCAGCAATGCAGACATGGGGCTACCCTGATGAGCAGCTCCATAGGTGTCTGGCTTTGTGTGATTCATTATTCTGACCCTCATCCTCCAGAGCCAAGACTGTCTGCTGGATCCGATTCCCTGCCTAAAAGCAAAACTCTCAATTCCTCTCCAATCCACAGTCTCTCTATTTGTCCTTTAGCAACTAAGATGTCTGTTATACCACTGTTGCTATATCCCTTAGGGAGTTCCTATTTGTTTATCATACTATGGGAAGCTTTTTTGGATCATTCATTCTCTCCCCAAAACTCCACCCCTCATTGGCCAATCATGAAGCTGTCAGCTCCTGGGTTAATAAAATCGTCATGTGCCCATCTGTTTTGGAAGTCTCGTTCACACCTGAAGACCAGCTCCAGTGGATGACCTGCAGCTGTAATGTTTGAACAGAGCTGCCCAGCACTGATCCTCTGCCCAGAGAATCACATCATGATGTGGGACGGAAATGTACTTCTTTTCACACCTGGGCCAACTTCATGGGTTCTCATTTCTTCATCTTCCTGCCCTGGAGAAACTACGATCTCAAGGGCAGAGGGTAGATCCTTTCTCCCCTGTATATGACCGGCTCATTAGTGTCTGAAATTCTAAAGTAACAGCTGAGGATGTAGATTACAAGTCAACTACTGTAGGGTCAAATCCTGACTTTGTCTTATGCTGGCTTTGTGACCCAGGGAATGTTATTCAGCCTCTGAATTTAGACTTATCTATAAAATGAGAAAAAATACACACACTCCAGTGTTTACAATAGCCAGGACAAGGACAAAAACTAGATGGCACTGACAGATGAATGGGGAAAAAAAATGTGGTACAAATATACAATGGAATACCACTCGGCCATTAAAAGGAATGAAACTGCCATTTGCAGCAACATGAATAAACCCAGAGATTATCATACCATCTGAAGAAAGCAGACAAAGATAAATATCATATATTTCTTATAGTTGTCATCCAATTTAAAAAGGATACAAATGAATTTATTTACAAAACAGAAATAGACTCACAGACATAGAAAAAAAAACAACTTATGGTTACCAAAGGAAAAAAGGGGGAGGGACAAATTGAGTTTGGGATTGACAAATACACACCACTATATATAAAATAGATAATCAACAGAGACCTAACATATAGCACAGGGAACTATGTTCAATATCTTTCAAGAATCTGTAATGGAAAAGAACCTGAAAACAAAATATATTTATATATAATTATCCTGTACACATGAAGTAACACAGCATTAAAAATTAATTAATTTTAATTTTAAAAAATGATTTAAAAAAAAGAATAGTGATGCCTGTCTGTTGGCCTTGTTGGAGGGAGAGGAGATAATTTTATTGAAAGAAATGCTTATCTGAAGATCTGGCACATAATATACATCAACATGACTATTTATGTCTCTTCCTCTTTCTTGTTTGTTTGTTTCTCATTTTAATTTGATGCTTTGTCTTACCTGTTATATTTTTAAAAGTATATTTTAGGAATTTTCACTAATAATTTATTTCTTATTGTGAATAAACTTCAAAGCCTTTCCTGAGAGCTCTTCTAGTTCAGGGGTTGACAAACTTTTCCCACAAAGGGCCAGAGAGGAAATATTTTTCACTTTGTGTTTGGGGCATACAGCCTCTGTCTCAACTCCACGGAACTATGTAAACAAATGGGCATGGCTGGGTTCCAATAAAATTTTATTTATAGACATTGTAATTTTTATGTCATGTAATTTTCACATCTTACAAGCTGCTATTCTTCTTTTGCTTTCCCACTCCCCCACACCCAACCATGTGAAAAAATAAAGAACATTCTTTGCTCGCAGGTGGCAGGACAAATTTGACCCAGAAACCATAGTCTGTCAATCTCTGAAGATGAGGGACAGGAAGGAAGCAGATGCCATGGAGGCTGGAAAGAGCCCAGATCAGAAAGTCTGACGGCTTTCCAACAAGTGTCACCTGCTGCCAACACCTGGAAAGGCCCTGGCTGTGGCACCTGTCAGCAGAGAAAGAAAGTTCCATCCTGAGGCAGGTGTTTCTTTCCGATTTCTCTCCTGCGTCTGCAGTGTTTCAGTAAATTAATGAGGTAACTCATTTATTCACTTGTTCTCTCACTGACTTATCCATTCACTCATTCAACAAATAATTATTGAACTATATGCCAGGCACTGTTCCCAGTGTTATGCAAAGGGCAGCAAACAAAGCAAAGACCTGCCTTCAAGGAGCTTGTTGTCTCACTGAGAGGCAGGTGATATTAATAAATCATCCTTCAGCATCTCTCATCTGGCTTCTAACCCTCTAACTAGTCTCAGCGCTTATGTCTCCTAACAAACATGAAATGGTTTTCTCCGGGGCCTATGTCTTTTTTCATCCAGATTTCTTAGGATGGCTGACTAGTGTCTTCATAAACTGGAGTCTTACTGTCCTTCACCTTTTCTCATGATCAGAACTTATCTTTCAAGGCTTACTGTGAGTGCTGCCTTTTCTGGAAAACATCTCAAATCCTGCCAAGTCCAAATTAGACCCTCAGCATGCTGCCTTCACAGTAGTTTCTTTTGATTTCATCTTTAAAAATACTGTATTAATTAGATCTACTCTATTTGTAAGCTCCTAGAGGGGAAAGGTTTTTATTTATCTTTGCAAATACTTAAAAACTTTTAAATTGAAATAGATTTGACAAAATCCTGTATACATTTAAGATGTACAACATGTTGAGTCGATACATTTATATATTCTAATATGATCACCATTGTAGTGATAATTAGCCCATCTATCATTTTCTTTTAATGGCTGGACTAAACTAATTAAAACTAGTCTCTTAGCAATTTTGATAATTCCATATTGTCCATATTCACTATGCTGTACATTAGATCTCTAGGCTTACTTGCTATTCTTTGAATGTGTACCTTTTTTTTTAAAGTTTGTCTCTTTAAACAACATCTGTTTTATTGCACCAATTCCCAGCCCCTGGTAACCACAATTTTGCTCTTCAAGTGTGTGGCTTTTTTAGATTCCACATATAAGTGATATTATATAGCATTTTTCTTTCTCTGTCTGACTTATTTCACTAAGCATAATACCTACCAGGTGGCAAATGGAAAATGTCCTCTTTCTTATGTATATAATATTTATTTATTACTTATTTATTATATTTTATATGCACATATTTATTTATTATATGCATGCAATGGCAACCCACTCCAGTACTCTTGCATGGAAAATCCCATGGACGAAAGAGCCTGGAAGGCTGCAGTCTATGGGGTAGCTGAGGGTCAGACACGACTGAGCGACTTCACTTTCACTTTTCACTTTCCTGCATTGGAGAAGGAAATGGCAACCCACTCCAGTGTTCTTGCCTGGAGAATCCCAGGGACAGGGGAGCCTGGTGGGCTGCCACCTGTGGAGCCGCACAGAGTCAGACACGACTGAAATAACTTAGCAGCAGCAATCTCTATAAAAGTCTTAATGACCAACACAGTGCTTAGAATATGTATGTCCTCAAGAAACATGTGTTGAATGCTGAAGAGAGTTGTTTATTGAATAAAAGAATTAAAGAATTCCATCAAAGGGCTTCCCTGGTGGCTCAATGGTAAAGAACCTGCCTGCCAATGCAAGAACACAGGTTTGATCCCTGGTCCGGGAAGATCCCATATGCCACGGAGCAACAAAGCCCGGGCACCCCAACTTCTAAGCCTGTGCCCCAAGCCCGGGAACTGCAACTGCTGAGCTTACCCAGCACAACTACTGAAGCTCACACAACCCAGAGCTTGTGTTCCACAACAAGAGAAACCAGCGCAGTGAGAAACCCGCGCACTGAAGCTAAAGAGTAGCCCCTACTCTCCAAATCTAGAGAAAGCCCACACAAAGCAGTGACGACCCAGCACAATCAAAAATAAATAAATTATATTTAAAAAAAAGAATTCCAGCATAAGATGGCAAGTATATAAATTCATACTGAGGGAAAAGCAAGCGATTCTCTAATTTTCAGAGCTCCCTTAGACCCTCCTAGTCTGGACTTCATGATACAACAGTTTAGGGTGAGGTCAGAGAAAGAATTATTTTCACAACACTTATTCTGAATAGTTGGAACAGAGAAGGGTGGATGCTCACTTTATCCCATCATATGGCCTCATGAGGCTAATTCTCCACCTCAGTGACCAAAATGAAACACACCAAGGAAATAAATCAAAAGGTACTAAATGGAACATGGAACTGTTTTAATACATATATTTGAAAATATGTTGACAATATGGGCATAAACAGGCCATTGCAAAAGTACCATGCAGAATAGCAGGACTTGTTGGGAGAATCACACCAAGACAGAGGTCAGAGGGCAAGATGTGAATACTAAACTCTAAGGGACACCTGTCACACATAGGCACATGGGGAAAGGAGAAGAGACAATAATAGAGATTAATTGTTGTAACTGCTAATGTACACAGGATTCTCCATTTCCAGCTATTAGCACAGGATGGACTCATGGACTGGAACATTTTAAAATCACATTTCAATCAAATTCATGCAATTATTCAATAGATCTAACCACTGAGTGAACTGAAAGACTCAATTTGTCAATATGTATTTGGAAGATGGCAGAGGGGAAGACTCTGAGCTTACCTCCTTCCATGGGCACACCAAAATTACAACTATTTAAAGACCAACTATTGATGCAAAAATCCAGAAGACAAGCAGAAAAGATCGTCTACAACTAGATATATAGAGAGGAATCATAATCAGATGTACACAAGGCAAGGAGACACAGTATCCTCAGGGAGGTGATCAATTGATGGGAGAATAGTCCTGAATGGACTGGGGTACCATAAAATCTAAAGAGACCATGTTCTCCTTCAGAAAGCATTGTCTGCTCTCAGGACAGATTTTATTATTTCTTGAAACTGTAAAGTACAGCTTGATCCATGTTTCATGTGTGAGCTCAGGCTTCTCAGCTGTTTTAGGAGCTTCCTGTCTCTCTGCTCAAGTGGCCCTAAGTTAGTTCCCTTAGAGACTCCAACTGTCTTCTATTTGCTTTGAAACTTCCATAGCATTCTAGGCGGTGCGGTACACTAAGCGAAAGGTTGGTAATGTTTGTTAAAAGAACAGCTACCTTATCATGAACTTGCTGATGTAATCTAAAAGTATATAATTCCGTGTTTTTCCTGGTGAGCACAGAAAGAAGGTAAGATCAAAACTTCTGTAAACACCTCAGGGCTTTCACTTAGAAAATAAAACAGACACACTCATCTTGACAAAACTGCAACCAGATGATTCTCCATGTTTATCTCATGTGAAGAGAAAATCTAAGTAGACAATAAATAGGTTTTATTTTGTTTGGTTTTGACTTGGAATTTTCTCATATAAATGTGCACAAAATGGTCGATTTATGATAAGGAACTCTTTGCCATTCATGAAGACAGGCTCAAGATGTTCCCATGAGAAAAGATATTAACAAGACATACTAGAACTAATTTTAAAGACCGACCAGAAAACTGCACTACAAATAACAGGAAATTCATTGCAAATGAATTAAATAATAAGGGAAATTATTGTGTCATATAGTAAGATCTTCTGAGGTTTAAAGAATCCAGACTTGCTTAATGCTGTAGCCCAGTATTGTTTTCAGAAGAACAGGCTTTACCTAGATCTGTGCTCTGCAATCCCCAGGCGACCAGGCTGCCTTCAGGCAAGCTCCCCTTGAGGCTGCAGGGAAGCTGTCACAGCTGCAGGTATCGTAATACCCAAGTAGGG
>SJXQ01002448.1:385222-483615 GCA_006408695.1 Aepyceros melampus | reverse complement strand
AAGTAGGGGTGGGGGGGGCGGGGAGCGGGGAACGTGTTTCACCAGTGGAGAAGCCCTTCCTCGAAAACCCAGGTGAATTATTCTCTCATTTTATTGGTGAGAACTGAGTCATTTATCTCTTCCTAAAACCAAGCCCTGGCAAGAGGATTGGATTTCAGTGACTGGCATGGATGAATCAGGGTTTTACTCCGAGTCATATGAGGCCAAATTATGTGACCAAACAAAACAGTGGCTCCCTGGAAAGGAGGAACGTGTGAGCCCTCTGATTGGTCTGCTATGGAGCTTTGGGAAACTCATCACAGGAAAGAAAGGAAAACACACACCCAATGCAAAAAAAAAAATTTTTTTAATTGCTTTGCAATCCACTTTTTACAATTTTATTTATTTGCTGCAAGTGTGCTTTCTCTAGTTGCTGCAAGTGGGGGCTACTCTCCAGTTGTGGTGGGCAGGCTTCTCACTGTGTGGCTTCTCCAGTTGTGGTTCTCAGACTCTAGAGCACAGGTTGAGCAGTTCGGATGTATGGGCTTAGTTGCCCCTAGGTGTGTGGTAAATTCCCAGGCCTGAGACAGAACCCGTGTCCCCTGCATTGGCAGGGGAACTCTTAACCACTGGACCGTGAAAATGAAGTTGCTCAGTCATGTTCGACTCTTTGCGACCCCATGGACTGTAGCCTACCAGGCTTCTCAGTCCATGGGATTTTCCAGGCAAGAGTACTGGAGTGGGTTCCCATTCCCTTCTCCAGGGGATCTTCCCAACTCAGGGATTGAACCCAGGTCTCCTGCATTGTAGGCAGACACTTTACCCTCTGAGCCACCAGGGAAGCCCTAAAATCTACTTTCATAACACATAACATTATTTGAAGTGGCTACTTCACTGTCTGGTTCTTGATCACATGAATTATAATTCATTTAGTGTTTATGCTCTCATGCTTGAAGCGATGACTTTACGCTGAAACAGAAAGGTAGAGGCAAGCCAGGGGCCCCAGATGAACTCATCTTCACACAGTGCAAGGGAGAGAGGGCAGTGTTCCTCTCAGACCTTCTGAGCAGAGGTGGGCAAACTGTCCTAGGAGAGGCTGCAAAGGAAACGGTTCAGGCTCAGGGCTTTGCCTTGTCTGTCAATGCATCTCAGCCCTGACTCTGCAGCACAAACCACAGACAGTGTGCAGATGAAAGTGTGTCTGTATACCAAGGAAACTTGATTTATGAACACTAAAACTGGAATTTTACATAATTTCACATTTTACAAAGTATTCTTCTTTGAATTTTTTCAACCACTTAGGAAGTCAAAACCATTTTCAGCTGTGGTTAAACCAGGGGTTGAACCAGAATTGGTCCACAGGGCACAGTTGAAGACCCCTGATCTGGAGGGGGTCTCATATGTGTCTTTAATCTGACACTTTCTCCATGCATGGTTTAGACAGAAAGCTTCTCTATTTGCTAGAATCAAACAGTTGGTTACATCACTGCAAAAATAAACATTTTTTCTCAGACCTTCTGAGCAGAGGTGGGCAAACTGTCCTAGGAGAGGCTGCAAAGGAAACGGTTCAGGCTCAGGGCTTTGCCTTGTCTGTCAATGCGTCTCAGCCCTGACTCTGCAGCACAAACCACAGACAGTGTGCAGATGAAAGTGTGTCTGTATACCAAGGAAACTTGATTTATGAACACTAAAACTGGAATTTTACATAATTTCACATTTTACAAAGTATTCTTCTTTGAATTTTTTCAACCACTTAGGAAGTCAAAACCATTTTCAGCTGTGGTTAAACCAGGGGTTGAACCAGAATTGGTCCACAGGGCACAGTTGAAGACCCCTGATCTGGAGGGGGTCTCATATGTGTCTTTAATCTGACACTTTCTCCATGCATGGTTTAGACAGAAAGCTTCTCTATTTGCTAGAATCAAACAGTTGGTTACATCACTGCAAAAATAAACATTTTATTGAAATGACTCAGTTCAGTTCAGTCGCTCAGTCGTGTCCGACTCTTTGCAACCCCATGAATCGCAGCACGCCAGGCCTCCCTGCCCATCACCAACTCCCGGAGTTCACTCAGACTCACGTCCACTGAGTCCATGACGCCATCTAGCCATCTCATCCGTGGTCGTCCCCTTCTCCTCCTGCCCCCAATCCCTCCCAGCATCAGGGTCTTTTCCAATGAGTCAACTCTTCGCATGAGGTGGCCAAAGTACTGGAGCTTCAGCTTTAGCATCAGTCCTTCCAAAGAAATCCCAGGGCTGATCTCCTTCAGAATGGACTGGTTGGATCTCCTTGCAGTCCAAGGGACTCTCAAGAGTCTTCTCCAACACCACACTTCAAAAGCATCAATTCTTCGGCACTCAGCCTTCTTCACAGTCCAACTCTCACATCCATACATGACCACTGGAAAACCATAGCCTTGACTAGACAAACCTTTGTTGGCAAAGTAATGTCTCTGCTTTTCAACATGCTATCCTGGTTGGTCATAACTTTTCTTCCAAGGAGTAAGCGTCTTTTAATTTCATGGCTGCCATCACCATCTGCAGTGATTTTGGAGCCCCCCAAAATAAGGTTACTTTTCAAAAAAATAATCAAAATGTTTATTTATTTGGCTGAGTTGGGTCTTATTTGCAGCATGTGGGATCTTTAATCTTCATTGCAGCATTCTGGATCTTTAGTTGCAGCATGTAGGATCTAGTTCCCTGACCAGGGATTGAACCCAGGCCTCCCCCACCTTCATTGGGAGCTCAGAGTCTTAGCCACTGAATCATCAGGGAAGTCCAAAACAGGTTACTTTTTATTTGTACTAAAGGTCCCAGAAGAGAGTATTGCTTTATTCTACTTTGGCCCCATCTCATTTCTGACTCTGTGATTGTTGATATTATTAAGAGTTGTATAAGTGACCAGTCAGGAGATGTAAATATAGTTAACCTGCCAGTGCAGATAAAAACCTAGAAAAGTAGGTGGGATGATAAATGATATAGATAGACTGGAAATAATAACATGAGTAAGAATGGCACTGGTTTTACCCACCCCTGGAAGAGCTAAGCAGATACACATTGCTCTCTGTTCATGCTCTGAGTAATGATGGTAATTACTGCCTAATCCAGAGAGAAGAGCTTAACTAACACAGGGCTGGGTAGAAACAGCTGCTATGGGTTATAAAACATACCATTGACTTAATACCAGGTTTGCTTCCAAAAGAGAAAAGAAAAGAAACTTACCACTTTAAATGTAGGCATTGATAGCAAAACTACATTAAAATTACAGAGGAATTAAAATGCAATTTATGAAATTAACACTTTTTAGCCTCAATGAAATATGGCCATTCCTTCTCTATCCCCCAGATAAACAGGACATCAGGAAAGGGTTGTTTATTGCTAGATGGCCATAAGTGACTCCAGTTTAGACAAGGGCAATTTAGACTAGAAGTGGTATTTCTCCACCTTGTGAATTACATAATAAATGCATAAAGATAACTTTAAGGGGACCTGCCTGGCAATCCAGTGATTAAAACTCAGTACTTCCAGTGTCTCCACTGCAGGGAGCAGGAGTTCGATCCCTCTTTGGGGAACTAAGATCCCACATGGCCCGTATTGCATGGCCAAATTAAGTAAATAAGAATGGCTTTAGAATGACCAAAAGTAGGTTGTAAGAAAAACTTGTGAGCCCCCTGTTGGGATTATTGAGAAATGTTTGTTTATAAAAAGCAGGTAAGCAGATCAATAGATTGGGACTCTGTACATTTTTGTATCTTTTTAAATTCATTTTTTATCAGAGTTGATTTACAATGTTGTGTTGATTTCTGCTGTACAGCAAAGTGACTCATTTATATATATATGTACATTCTTTTTCATATTCTTTTCCATTTTCTTTTATCCCAGGATATTGAATACAGTTCCCTGTGCTATACAGTAGGAACTTGTTGCTTATCCATTTGATACGTTTTTTAAAAAATTTGGTCCCAGCCCAACCAGGGATCAAACCCATCCCCCCTGCAATGCTAGCATGGAGTCTTAACCATTGGACTACCAGGCTCCCTGTATCCTTTTATTATACCTTTACACTTTTCTCCTCAGCCAGCCAGGGGACTGCTTGTGTTCCCAGGTACTAGTCAAGGGGACTGAAATGAAACAAGTCCTTGTTTATTCCAAGAACAAATTCACAATACTGAGGCATTTTGCTCTTAAATGAGTTTGTAGCATGTGGCAAAAGTGACACTGCTCTCATCTCTGGGTCCAGCCCTTAGAACTGGCATCTACCACTTCTTGCCTCTTGAGACACTCACCTCTGAAGCCCTGGTCCCCATTTAAGAAGGTCAAGGCTGCCATGTTGTGAGGAAGTCCAGGCCACACAGGGAGACCAGGGGCAGCCTTGGTCTGACGGCCCCAGAGGGGTCCAAGTAGACAACGAACGTCAACCATTGACCTGTGAATGATGATGCCTCAAGAAATTCTTGCCCATAGACTGAATCCTCCCAGGTGAGACCCTAGATATCACACAAGCAGACCAACCACCCTGCTGTGCCCTTTCCCAATTTCTGACCCAAAGAATCTGTAATCTGTGAACGTGATAAAACAATTGTTTTAAGTAAAAATAAATAAACAAGTTTGTGAACAGGTGAAATATTAGACTTCACACGTGAGAGCAGAGATTATACATTATAAACTAATTTAAAGTTTCTTGTCAGTCCATTTCTGAATGTCCATACTTTGGGGGTCTATTTTTCCCTCCTTGTGAGCAAATATTTCTTCTTGAATCAGCTTGAAGAGCAAGCAGAGCCTTTGAACTAGGGAAAATGGCATTAGAACTTTGGTCCTGGTGTGGCTGCTGATGCTCGGAGGACCTGGGAAAGTCATCACATCCTCCTTGGTTAATCCAGTTTCTTGTTTTTAGCAATTTTATTGAAGTGTAACTGACATGCAATAAACTGCATCCTAAGTTTTTTAAATTTATTTTTTTAATTGGAGGATAATTTCTTTACAATGTTGTTAGCTTCTGCTGTACAACAAAGTGAATCAGCTGTATGTATACATACATCCCTTCCCTCCCGCCCCTCCTTCTCCTCCCTCCATTCCACCCTTCCACAAATGTGTACATATATGAACCAGAGGTCAGATAAATACAGAACATCCAGTTAAATTTGAATTTCAGATAAACAATAAGTAATTTTTTGTACACCTATATTCTAAACATTGTATGGTACATCGCTCATCGCTCAGTCGCTCAGTCGTGTCCGACTCTTTGCGACCCCATGGCTGTGGCCTACCTGGTTGCTCCAACCATGAGATTCTCCAGGCAAGAATACTGGAGTGGATTGCCATTTCCTTCTCCAGGAGACCTTCCCAACCCAGGGATTGAACCCGGGTCTCCCACATTGTAGGCAGACGCTTTAACCTCTGAGCCACTAGGGAAGTCTGTATGGTACATAATTATACTAAAAAATATTCTTTATCTGAAATTCAAATTTAGTTGGTGCCTTGTATTTTCACTTGATGAATCTGGCAACCCTACCCATGAACTATCACCACAATCAAAATAAAAATCATATCCCGTCATCTCCAACTTTCCTCACGCCACTTTATAAATCCTCTCTTTTTCCCACTCCCTACCCTTTCCCATACCAAGGCAACCACATATCTGCATTCAGTTACTATAAATTAATCACATTTTCTACAAGTTTATGTAAGTGGCATCATATAGCGTACACTCTCTTTTGTCTGGCTACTGACACTAAGCATTTTGAGATCACTCATATACCAATAGCTTATCCCTTTTTATCAATAAATAGTATCTTGTATGAATATGCAACACTTAGTGTATTCATTTTCCTGGTGATGGACTGTGGGGTTGTTTTCAGTTTGGGGCTGTTACAAATAAAGCTGCTGTGAACATCTGTGTACAGTCCGTAGAGTGGACATATGCTTTCATTTCTCTTAGGTAAAACCTGGGAGTGGAATGGTTGGGTATACAGTAGGTGTATTAACCTAAAATACTGTCAACTTGATCCCCAAAGTGGTCATTTGTTTTATATTCTCACCAGCAGTATTCTACTCAACACCGCAGTGTTCTCTGCATCCACTCCAAAACACGGTAGAGTCTGACTTACTGTTTTGCCCTTCTAATAAGTGGGTGATGCTACCTAATTGCAATTTTGGTCTGCGCTTCTGTAACAACTAATAATACTGAGCATTTTGTGCTCATTTGCCATCTGTATGTCTTCTCTGATAAAGGGTCCATGTCTTTTGCCCTTTTTTTGTGTGTGTGTTATTTCCTTATGGAGAATTCTGAGAGTTATTTCTGGATACAAGTCTTTTATCAATATGTATTTTGCAAATATTTTCTTCTAGTCTGTCATTCTATTTTTATCCTCCTAACAGTGTCTTATGGAAAATAGAAGTTTTAACTTTGATAAAGACCAACTTATTAATTAACTCTTTTATGGATCATCTTTAAGATGTTGAGTCTAAAAAGTTATTTACCTAACCCAAGGTCAAAAGATTTTCTCTTATGTTTTCTTTAGAAGTTTTATAGTTTGGGGTTTTTCATTTAGGTTTATGATCCGTTTCAAGTCATTTTTTGTATATGTCAGGAATTCTCTGGCAGTCCAGCAATTAGCACTCTGCACTTCCACTGAAGGGGAGCCCAGGTTTGATCCCTGGTCAGGGAACTAGGATCCCACAAGTTGCACAGAAAAAAAAAAAAATGTATATGATGAGAGACATTCATTGAAGTTCAACTTGTTTGTGTGTGGCTATTGAATTGTTGTAGCAACACTTGTTTAGAAGACTGTCCCTTCTCAAGTCAGACAGACAAAGGCAAATATCATATGATGGCACTTAGATGCAGAATCTAAAAAATGATACAAAAGAACTTATTTATAAAACAGAAATAGTCTCCCAGACATAAAAAACAAATTCATGACTACCAAAGGGAAAAGAGAGGGGAGGGATAATGGGAGTTTGAGATTTACATGTACATACTACTAAATATAAAACAGATAGCCAACAAGAACCTACTGTATAGCACAGGGAACTATACTCAATATTTTGTAATAACTTAAATGGGTAAAGAATTTGAAATAGAATAGATACATGTATATATGTATAACGGAATCATTTTGTTGCACACTTGAAGCTAACACGTTGTAAATCAACTATTACTCAATATAAGATAAAAATTTTTTAAAGCATATTTGAAATAAATAAATAAATACAAGACTATCCTTTGTCCAGTGAACTCCCTTTGCACCTGTACACACACACACACACACACTCACACAGCATTAGTTAACTAGGTCCCTGTGTAAAATATATTTTTTACTCTGGGCTGCAGTCAGGGAAGTTTGAAAGCCATTGATATAATGGTCACCTGAATTACTCTTTTCCCTCTGCTTTGGTCTCTTTATCATACCTATCACCTACACATCCAGTCCCTCCTACTCTTCAGTTTTCCCTGTCTCTCTGGAATTTCATTTTCTGTGGAGTGTGTTTATGATTGTCTCGGAACACCATTGTTTCACTGCCCCTTCAACTGTTCCCTCTTCTTTGTTGTACAGGGAAGTGATGAAATGCTTTATTTCCCCCAACCAAGTTTATATCATATAATTTACACTCTGCCCTTTCATTCAATATGTCTCGAGGCTTGCAATGGGTTTACAGCAAACCATTTCCTTTTTCATTTATTTTGCTTTATTGGGTAGTTTCTGGTGTGCAGCAGAGAAAACGGACCATACTTTATCTAAATTCTATTGCAGACTAGATTTGTAACCTTCTCAAAGACTGCTTCTCAGGCTGCTTCTTATCTGAACAATGAAACCACATCTGACAAACTCACACAGTCGTAGTAAGAATTGGGAGCTACGGTGTGTAGGTAAGCTGTGTCTATAAATGAACCTGGCACACAGCACGTGCCTGGAAGTAGCTATTACCATATTATCCTCATGGTTAGAAACCATTTCTGCTATTTCCATCACCTTTTGCCATCCCTGTATCTTCTCTATTAATGCCAATAAACAAGATTAGGCCTGAGGTAACTGAATGCAATGCCCTGAACTGTTATAGGGAGAAGTAGGAAGCATCATGGTGCCAAACAGATGAACATCAGATTTAACCTTGCTCTAAAAAGAAATACTCTTCTTCCACAAAGAAGACCTTAAAATCTTCCTCCCACTGTCAAGGGGAACAGAAAAATATTCCTCTCTAAAGGGAAATGAGATTCAAATTGGACTCTATTTAAGAGCTATCATCTTGCTCCAAAATCACTGCAGATGGTGACTGCAGCCATGAAATTAAAAGATGCTTACTCCTTGGAAGAAAGTTTTGACCAATCTAGACAGCATATTAAAAAGCAGAGACAATACTTTGTCAACAAAGGTCCATCTAGGCTGTGGTTTTTCCAGTGGTCATGTATGGATGTGAGAGTTGGACTGTAAAGAAAGCTGAGCACCAAAGAATTGATGCTTTTGAACTGTGGTGTTGGAGAAGAATCTTGAGAGTCCCTTGGACTGCAAGGAGATCCAACCAGTCCATCCTAAAGGAATCAGTCCCAAGTGTTCATTGGAAGGACTGATGTTGAAGCCAAAACTCCAATACTTTGGCCATCTGATGCAAAGAGCTGACTCATTTGAAAAGACCTTGATGCTGGGAAAGATTGAAGGCAGGAGGAGAAGGGGATGATAGAGGATAAGATGGTTGGATGGCATCACTGACCCAATGGACATGAGTCTGAGTAAACTCCAGGAGTTGGTGATGGACAGGGAGGCCTGGTGTGCTGCCATCCATGGGGTCGCAAAGAGTCAGACACAACTGAGCGACTAAACTGAACTGAACTGAATCTTTCAGTCCTTTGTGAAGAAGGACAGGGAGCTATGAGCCTACTCTATATGTGTTATGTTTTTTTCACTAAACATTAAAAATAATATAGGAGTCACACTGTGAATTCCTAGATTCTTGGTCTAGGTAGACCCTACCTGATCATCAATAGTTGAAATTCTGGTAGCCTGTATAGTTGTTCTATTTTTGTACAATATCACCACAGTAATAAGTTTAATCATGTTTATTTATACACAGCAAGTGTCTAGATGTTCTTCACCATAATTAATTAATTATTATTCATCCTAATTATAAAAGCTGACCTCATGGAGAAGTCATAGGTCAAAAGTGTTTTGATACTTCTTTGCAGAAATTTAGTTAAAAACCCATCAACTCGATGCTTGTATATTTGGATATTCTAAGAAAATATTCATCTGAACTTTAACAAGTCTGACGCAGCACTTTCCAAAATGGTAACCACACTAGTGGTTTTGGGAACTTGTTAAGGGTCCAGTCCAAACTGAGACATGCTGTGAGTTAAATTCACATACCGGATTTCGAAGACTTAGTACAAAAGAATGTAAAACTTTCTATTTATAACTTTTGACACTGATATCATATTAAAATGATAAACCATATGGGTATATTGGATTAATAAAATACATTATTAAAGTGATTTCACCTGATTTAACTTTTAGAATGTGGCTTCTAGGGGAAACTATAAGTATCTTGTAATAACCTATAAGGGAAAGAATCTGAGAAAGAATATATAACTGTGTGTGTATAACTGAGTCACTTTGCTGTACACCCGAAACTAGAATAACATTGTAAATCAACTACTACACTCCAGTTAAAAAAAAAAAAAGCGTGGTTCCTAAGACATTTTGAATTATATATGTGGGCTGCATATGATTCCTATTGAATGGTGTTGGTGTGGAATGTGGAAACCTGTGAAATTCTATGGTACTTAAGCTGGTGGATCATTATAAACGTGGCTCATGATGAGTGGGGAAATTGTTGCAATGTTTGTTAGAGAGGGCGAGGTCTTCAGGGCACATAACTGGCTGAAGAGTCAGACAGAAGCGGTCTGGAAGGGTCTATTCAGGTGACCAAAACGAAACTGCAGTGAGCAACCGTGTTTGTGCAGGGGAAGAGCCGGTGGCTTGGCTATATGGCTATGTGACCACACCCTGTCCCTGCAAATACTGTGTGACTTGTTACTCATCCCTGAAACCTGCCCCCCAGGTTTCTGTCGCTAATTGCTCACAGTCAGATCCCTTTTAAAATGAGATTACACTCCAGACAGGACGTGTGATACATCCTGACAGCTCGGGAGCATCTGCGCTTTCACTCCACATAATACTCATGTTAGGTCACATGATGGCTTCAAATGAAGCAGCGAGCATGACAGGCAATCTAGGTGATGACAAGCAGAAATCCTCAGGATCTGTAGTCACTGGGATCACACAGACACAAAAGAACCTTAAAGACAGAAGGTTTTGAAGTTGGAGCCATCATGTGTGTGTGTGCTAAGTCACTTCAGTCGTGTCTGAGGCCCCACGGACTGTAGCCAACAATGCGCTTCTGTCCATGGGATTTCCCACACAAGAATACTGGAATGGGTTGCCATGCCCTCCTCTAGGGGATTTTCCTGACCCAGAGATCAAACCCGTGTCTCCTTATGTCTCTCTCCTGCATTGACAGGGTCATGTTTTACCAGGATTGCCACCTGGGAAGACCTGGTTAAAGAATCTGCCTGCAATGCAGGAGAATGGGTTCAATGCCTGGGTCAGGAAGATACCCTGAAGAAGGAAATGTCTGAGGTGGCTCAGACAGTAAAGAATCTGCTTGCAATGCAGGAGAATCCACATTTCAGCGGCTGTTCAGAGCCTCTGAGAATGGGTCATTAAGAGTTACCGGTTGTGGCTTCTGCTTTGGAGACCAGGGCAATGTTCCCATGTAAAATAAACAGACGCCCTGTTGCATTAGTAATATATTAATCCACTTGTGTTGCCAGTAGGTTTTGGCCATCACATTAATACAGTCCCAAAGCCAGTTATTGCACCCACAGTATTGGCAGAGACATACATATTTCCAGTGTTTGGGGTCTGGGATTGGTCAGCAGGTTTAACCTCATACCTTAGTTTAGGGCTCCCCCCAAGGCTGGTGCCCATCCAACTGCCAAAATATTCCCAGCACAGAAGCACATTCCATTTTTGGACAGGTCAAATTATTCTTTCTTATGTTGAACTGAATTATGCCTTCCTGTAATATGGTCTGAATTCTGAATCGTAGTTACTAATCCCTCTCTTGGGGGACCACCTGTCAGACATGGAGAAAGGCTCAGACTAAGTTATTTTGCAAGTTGGGCTCCCCAGTTCCTTACAGTTTTCTTTGTGTGATGTGGTCCTGGTGCCTCCCCAGCCTATCATCATCATCTCCCTTAAAACATGCTGCTCATAGGAACTTCCCTGTAGCTCATATGGTAAAGAATCTGTTTGCAATGAGGGACACCTGGGTTTGATCCCTGGGTCAGAAAGATCCTCTGGAGAGGGAATGGCAAACCCACTCCAGTATTCTTGCCTGGAGAATCTCCATGGACAGAGGAGCCTGGCTACAGTCCATGGGGTCGCAAAGACTCGGACATGACTGAGAGACTAAGCACAAACAACACTGTTTACAATAGTTAGACCTGGAAGCAATCTAAATGTTCAACAGAGGAATGGGTAAAGAAGACGTGACACATATATACAACGGGATATTACTCAGTAATAAAAAGAATGGAATAGTGCCTTTGCAGCAACATATGTGAACCCAGAGATTGTCATACTGAGTGAAGTAAGTCAGACAGAGAAGGAGAAATATCATATGACATCCCTCATATGTGGAATCTAAAAGAAATCATACAGATGAACTTACAGAACAGAAACAGATTCACAGGCTTAGAACAAACTTATGGTTGCTGGTGGGGGAAGGATGGGGGAAGGGATAGAGAGAGAGTTTGGGATGGTCGTGTACACACAGCTATATTTAAAATGGATAACCGACAAGGACCTACTGTATAGCACATGGAACTCTGCTCGGTGTTATGCGGCAGCCTGGATGGGAGGGGAGTTTGAGGCAGAATGGATGCATGGATATATATGGCTGAGTCCCTTTGCTGTCCACCTGCAAGTATCACAGCATTGTTAATTGGAGATACCCCAATATAAAATAAAAATTTTAGAGAAACATGGTGTTCCTCACAACTGCTGCTACCATGTGGCCCCCTTGTCTGTTGAACAGAGACCCTGGATTAACCAGCTTTGTCAGCAAGGAGGCTCACCTCTGGGCTCAACCTGAGTTTATAGTCGGCTACAAACTCTGCATCAGCCAACCACATCATGATATACCGCACCATGAAATATCTTTTCTTGTGTTACTAAATTTTTAACTGTAAGTACAAGGTTCATATTTCTTTCTGTTAAATTATAATCTTGTTGGTTTCAGTTCTAATTTGAAAATATTATCATTTACAACCCAAATTATCATCTAATTTTCACTCTCTTTCTCCTAGGTTGATTCCTTCTGCAATCTAAACAGTGTGATTTTCCTCTGTTCAAATCACTCAGAAAACCATTGAGTAGAATGAGCTAACCTCTGCCCCTTCCCTCAATCAATTATTAAACATCAAAGCTTGAAACTAGAATAAAATGTCCAAGTGAAATGGCAGTTAAATATTGATTCTCACTCGCCAATTTTACTCCAGCGTGTTTCAGCTGAAGTAGCCTGAGAAATAAAAATACTGTAGTCACTGTAAATAATTCCCAGGGAACGTTAGAATCTAGCAGAGCTATTTGAAATATATATCCCCATTCTTTGATATGTGCAGAAGGAAATAGTCTAGGAACAGTAGAGAATAATTAAAAGCTTTAAAGGTGATCCCAGATTCATTGAAGTATTCAGTGAGTACTAATACTATACTGGGAAACATGATAAAAATATTTTGCTTTTTAGCAATTTTTTGAGGTAATTATTTTTATGTTTGTGAAAATTAGTCCTCCAGTGGCTCCTTAAATCTATGAAAAGTGAAAATAATTATAAAGACAGATTTCATAAAGCTGCCCTACTTAGCAGAGAGTATTAATAGAGTTTACAGGTTATACAAAGAAATATATTCCTGAACTCTATGTATGAGCTACACGACTCTGTGAAACGTGAATCGGAAAGCAGATAATATCAGGATCACAAATATCAGCATTCAGCTCAGGGAATGGTTTCTGAGACAGGGGGCGGGGCACAAAGGGAAGCATGCAGGATCTTAGATCCCAAACCAGGGATCGAACCTGCACCCCCTGCAGTGAACGTGCAGAGTCTTAACCATGGGACCACTAGGAAAGCCCCGGATAACACATGATCTGCTACCTTTAGACCACCTGGAGAAGAAAGATATAAAATAGGCTTCTGTTGACACAGGTGAGGCCACTACTGGGTAAGAGGTGTGTGTGTGTGTGACTTTTTTCACTTTTAACATGAGTGACCCAAGCTAATCAAGCACCTCAGAATTTTACAATAGTTTTTGGTGAAGCAATTGCTGATGCAAAATGGCATCAAAGTTCCTGTTTATTTTGAACCCCACCTTCAAAAGCAGTACTGTGCACCGGTACATTACTGCTTTCAGGAAAGCAAATTAAGACATATTTGAACAAGGGGGCGGGGGTCCCAGGACTATAATTATTACTGAGTAGCCACATGTTCTTCCCAGGAACCAAAATATCAAACTTAAATGTTTTAAAAATGAGAGATACAGAGAAACTGGAACACCATGCAGTGCTGGTGGGAACGTAAAACGGTGAAGTGCTGTAGGTAAGTGCGATGAGTCTTCAAAAAATTTAATACAGAATGACCATGTGATCCAGCATTTCCACTTCTGGGTGCATACTGGAAGTGAAAGCAGGCACTACAACAGGTGTTTGTACACCCGTGTTCAGAGCAGTGTTATTTACAACAGCCAAAACGTGAAGCAGCGTTAAGTGTCCATCAATGGCTGGCTGACTGGACATAATGTGATATATACATATCCTTTAGACTTCCAGGGCTGCCATAACAAAGTACCACAGGCTAGACGGCTTAAACAACTGAATGTATTTTCTCACAGCTCTGGAGGCTGGAAGTCCAAGGTCAAGGTGCCTTCAGGGTCAGTCTCTGGTGAGACCTCCCTCCTTGGTTCTGCAAATCCCCTTCTCTGTGTGTCTTCCTGCGATCTTTCCTCTGCACACAGAGACAGCGCTCTGGTGTCCCTCTTCTTATAAGGACACCAGCTCTCTGGGATCGGGATCCCACCTTACTACCTCATTTAACCTTAGTTACCTTCATGAAGAACGAATCTCTAAAGAAGTCCACGCTGACTTGAGGATTCAATACATGAATTTGGGGGCGGGGGAACAGTTCAGAGGATGATGACCCCACACAATAGATTATTATTTGGCCTTTTTAAAGGGGGGCATTCTGACAGAAGCCGCTGCATGGATGAACCTTGAGGACAACATGCTTAATGAGATAAACTAGTTACAGAAACACGGGTATGTTTCCACTTCTATGCAATAACTAAAGATAGAACTAAAGTTCTATCTCTTTCAGAGACAGAAAGCAGAGGGACTTCCATGGTGAAGAATCTGCCTTCTGATGCAGGCGGTGTGAGTTCAGTTAGGTCAGGGAACTAAGATACAACCTGCCTCGGAAACACTAAGCCTGTGCACCTAAACCACTGAGCCTACGAGCCTCAATTAGAGAAGCCCGCATGCTACAATTAAGATCTGTTCTAGACATATGAGTAAACAAATATTTTTTTAAAGTAGAATGGTGATTTAGAGACTGAGGGAGGGAAATGGAGTGAGTGATTTGTGGGTGCATTTTGCAAGATGAATACGTTCTGAAGATGGATGATGGTGACGATTGTTTAGTTCAGTCACTTCATCATGTCTGACTCTTTGTGACCCCATGGACTGCAGCATGCCAGGCTTTCCTGTCCATCACCAACTCCCGAAGCTTGCTCAAACTCATGTCCATTGAGTCAGTGATGCCATCCAACCACCTTACCCTCTGTCATCCCCTTCTCCTGCCTTCAATCTTTCCGAGCATCAGGGTCTTTTCCAAGGAGTCAGTTCTTCACATCAAGTGGCCAAAGTATTGGAGTTTCAGATTTAGCATCAGTACTTCCAATGAATTTCCAGGACTGATTCTTTTAGGATGGACTGGTTAGATCTCCTTGAAGTCCAAGGGACTCTCAAGAGTCTTTTCCAACACCACAGTTCAAAAGCATCATTTCTTCAGTGCTCAGCTTTCTTTATAGTACAACTCTCACATCCATACATGGCTACTGGAAAAACCATAACTTTGACTACATGGACCTTTTTCGGCAAAGTTATGTCTCTGCTTTTCAATATGCTGTCTATACTTGTCGTAGCTTTTCTTCCAAGGAGTGTCTTAATTTCATGGCTGCAGTCACCATCAGCAGTGATTTTGGAGCCCAAGAAAGTAAAATCTGTCACAGTTTCCACTATTCCCCTTCTATTTGCCATGAAGTGATGGGACCAGCTGCCATGATCTTCGTTTTTTGAATGCTGAATTTTAAGCCGGCTTTTTCATTCTCTTCTTTCACTTTCATCAAGAGGCTCTTTATTTCCTCTTCACTTTCTGCCATAAGGGTGGTGTCATCTGCATATCTGATATTTCTCCCAGCAATCTTGATTCTGGGTTCATCCAGCCCAGCATTCTGCATGATGTACTCTGCATAAAAGTTAAATAAGGGTGATAATATATGGTTTTTCCAGTAGTCATGTATGGTTGTGAGAGTTGTACTATAAAGAGAGCTGAGCACTGAAGAATTGATGCTTTTGAACGTGGTGTTGGAGTAGACTCTTGAGAGTCCCTTGGACTGCAAGGAGATCCAACCAGTCTATCCTAAAGGAGATCAGTCCTGGATGTTCATTGGAGGGACTGATGTTGAAGCTGAAACTCCAATATTTTGGCCACCTGATGCAGAAAGCTGACACATTTGAAAAGACCCTGATGCTGGGAAAGATTGAAGGCAGGAGGAGAAGGGACGACAGAGGATGAGAAGGTTGGATGGCATCACCAACACAATGGACATGGGTTTGGGTGGACTCCCAGAGTTGGTGATGGACAGGGAGGCCTGACGTGCTACAGTTCATGGGGTCACAAAAAGTTGGACACGACTGAGCAACTGAACTGAATTGAACTGAATGTACAGCCTTGACATACTCCTTTCCCAATTTGGAAATTCTCCCAGGTCCATTCTCCCAGGTCCAATTCTAACTGTTGCTTCTTGACCTGCATATAGATTTCTCAGGAGGCAAGTAAGGTAGTCAGTATTCCGATCTCTTTAAGAATTCTCCACAGTTTCTTGTGATCCACACAGTCAAAGGCTTTGGTGTAGTCAATAATGCCAAAGTAGATGTTTTTCTGGAATTCTCTTGCTTTTTTGATGATCCAATGGATGTTGGCAATTTGATTTCTGGTTCCTCAGCCTTTTTGAAATCCAGCTTGAACATCTGGAAGTTCACAGTTCATGTACTGTCGAAACCTCACTTGGAGAATTTTGAGCATTACTTTGCTAGCATGTGAGATGAGTGCAATTGTGCAGTAGTTTGAACATTCTTTGGAATTGCCTTTCTTTGAGATTGGAATGAAAATTGACCTTTTCCAGTCCTGTGGCCACTAATGAGCTTTCCAAATTTGCTGGCATATTGAGTGCAGCACTTTCACAGCATCATCTTTTAGGATTTGAAATAGCTCAACTGGAATTCCCCCACCTCTTCTAGCTTTGTTCATGGTGATGCTTCCAAAGGCCCACTTGACTTCACATTCCAGGATGTCTGGCTCTAGATTAGTGATTACATCACGTGGTTTTCTGGGTTGTGAAGATCTTTTTTGTACAGTTCTTCTGTGAATTATTGCCACCTCTTCTGAACATCTTCTGCTTCTGTTAGGTCCATACCATTTCTGTCCTTTATTGAGCCCATCTTTGTATGAAATGTTCCCTTGGTATCTCTGATTTTCTTGAAGAGATCTCTAGTCTTTCCCATTCTGTTGTTTTCCTCTATTTCTTTGCACTGATCACTGAGGAAGGCTTTCTTCTCTCTCCCTGCTATTTTTGGAACTCTGCATTCAAATGGGTATATCTTTCCTTTTCTCCTATGCCTTTAGCTTCTCTTTTCTCAGCTTTTTGTAAGTCTTCCTCAGACAACCATTTTGCTTTTTTGCATTTCCTTTTTTGGGGGATGGTGTTGATCCCTGCCCTCCTATACAATGTCACAAATCTCCATCCATAGTTCTTCAGGCACTCTATCAGATCTAATCCCTTGATTCTACTTCTCACTTCCACTGTATAATTGTAAGGGATTTGATTTAGGTCATACCTGAATGGTCTAGTGGTTTTCCCTTCTTTCTTCAATTTAAGTCTGAATTTGGCAATAAAGAGTTCATGATCAGAGCCACAGTCAGCTTCTGGTCTTCTTTTTGCTGACTGTATAGAGCTTCTTCATCACTGGCTGCAAAGAATATAATCAGTCTGACTTTGATATCAACCATCTGGTGATGTCCGTGTGTAGAGTCTTCTCTTGTGTTGGTGAAGAAGGTGTTACTATGACCAGTACCTTCTCTTGGAAAAACTCTGTTAGCCTTTGCCCTACTTCATTTTGTACTGCAAGGCCAAATTTGTGTGTTACGCCAGGTATCTCTTGACTTCCTACTTTTGCATTCCAGTCCCCTATGATTAAAAGGACATCTTTTGGGGGTGTTAGTTCTAGAAGGTCTTGTAGGTCTTCATAGAACCATTCAATTTTAGCTTCTTCAGCATTACTGGTTGGGGCATAGACTTGGATTACTGTGATGTTGAATGGTTTGCCTTGGAAATGAACAGAGATCATTCTGTCATTTTTGAGATTGCACCCAAGTACTGCATTTCAGACTCTTTTGTTGACCATGATGGCTACTCCATTTCTTCTAAGGGATTTCTGCCCACAGTAGTAGATATAATGGTCATCTGAGTTAAATTCACCCATTTCAGTCCATTTTAGTTCACTGATTCCTAAAATGTCAGTGTTCACTCTTGTCATCTCCTGTTGGACCAGTTTTAATTTACCTTGATTCACGGACCTAACATTTGTTGACCATGATGGCTACTCCATTTCTTCTAAGGGATTCCTGCCCACAGTAATAGATATAATGGTCATCTGAGTTAAATTCACCCATTCCAGTCCATTTTAGTTCACTGATTCCTAGAATGTTGACATTCACTCTTACCATCTCCTGTTTGGCCCCTTCCAACTTGCCTTGATTCATGGACCTAACATTCCAGGTTCAGAAAACAGACTATTCAGCAACTATTACAGCAATGTGGATTATACAATTATATAATATTTATGTATTAGGACACAGAATGAATTTAAAGAAAAAAAAAGTCGCCATTGGTTTTTCATTTATCCTATATCATCCTGTATTTGCAGAGAGGGGTGTTAGCTATTCTTTGCAAACTCTCATTAATGACTTTATTAAACATATTTTCAGTGGTTCCCTAGTGAGAACACCTCGCCCTGTTACTTTGCCTGAAAAATTGTAACCAGTCCCAACTTTTCACTCTCAACAGCAATACTTCCCAAAATCTACCCTCACTAATAATATCTATTATGTTCCCCCAGAGATCTTTTCAAAATATTTACAACTGCACTTCTTCAATAATTTTCCTATTATAAGTTATACACTTTCCAACCAATCAGAAATCATTATTAGATGAGAGAAATAGGACTTGTGGATAAAATCTAATCCCAAAACAAAGAAATTTAATGTTTTAGCCTTCTGATGGGCAAAAGTTTAAGTTTTATCAGGCTTTATGAAACACTGAAAATCTCTAAAGAATCTGAAGGAATAACTGGGACTGCAATCCTAAAAGCTGAGAAAAACTCATCTTTGAACAAAGTGGTGTTTTTTTTTTTTTAATCATTGGCATACAGATCTGTCTACTCATTAGTTCAGAGTCTTTATTTTTAAATAATAACTCTAAAAATATAATTTATAATTTAGGGTTAAATGCAAGCATATTCAGAGATAGAACCAGCATGGATCAGACTTAGTTTAGGGTATTAATCCCAGCTAGCCCTCAGAATGAACCTGTGTAAATGCCTTGGGCTCTCTCTTTTTTTTTTTCTTCCTTTTCAAATATATTCAACCTGGCTGGAAAATCAGTCTGAAAGAAAACTCAGCAGGGATCTCAGATAAAGCAGGAATTTTCTGGGTTGGAAAGGAATGAAAAAAAGCATTTAAGAAGAGAAAGACGTATGGTGCATTTTTATTTTAATATCTCCACCACTGAAAGACATGTTTGGTTCTTTAGTTTGTTTAAAAGTTGGTGGGCTCATTCACTGGTGCTAAATGGAACAACTTTATCAGTTGAGGATCCTGTCACCTTGACAAGGTATTACTGAATGCAATGAATTCTGACTTTGGATTCTGGTTTGGTACCCACTCCTCGTCCTCTCAAGTTCTTAGCTCTTCCTTCTCCAGAAATTTCAACCTGCAGGTATCTGAATGAAAAGAACAGACGGGTCACAGTAACAGGGTCAACAATTTCACCAGATTACTGAAGTTTAAACCCTGAAAAATCACATTCCACTTTAAATCACACTGGCCCTGCTAATTCTGCATGAATGATTTGGTAAATCCAGAGGTTTAGGATTTTATAGATTATTTAAGATTATTACTGAATGCAATGAATTCTGACTTTGGATTCTGGTTTGGTACCCACTCCTCGTCCTCTCAAGTTCTTAGCTCTTCCTTCTCCAGAAATTTCAACCTGCAGGTATCTGAATGAAAAGAACAGACGGGTCACAGTAACAGGGTCAACAATTTCACCAGATTACTGAAGTTTAAACCCTGAAAAATCACATTCCACTTTAAATCACACTGGCCCTGCTAATTCTGCATGAATGATTTGGTAAATCCAGAGGTTTAGGATTTTATAGATTATTTAAGATATACCTAACAATCTGAAACTGATTTGCAAAACAACGCTTTTCTAAAATTGTTTGTGCTGAACTTGTAATGAAGCTTTCATTCTCAGCAATCATCTTTCAAGAAGCACTTTAACAGCTTGCCCCCTCCTTCACAGAAATCATCCAGGCCACCCAGGTGAAAGAATAGCTTTTGTAAATTCAAAACAGTGCCTACCTCGGTGGTTCTCAATCCTGGCTGCACATTAGAATCATCTGGGTAGCTTTTAAAACTAACTCTTTCTGATTAATTGGTCTGGGAAGGGGAGGTGACACGATATGTTTTAAATCTCCTCAAATGGTTCTGAAGTGCAGACACCATTAAGAAATCTTGGGCCCTGCTTCCACCAATACTTTTATTTTTAGGGTCTTAACATGAACCAAAGGCTGTGAAGCATACTCTCTTCAGCTCAAGGAATGATAATTTAAAAAATTTAAAAAACAGGACTTCCCTGGAGGTCCAGTGGTTAAGACTTCCAACTTCAAATGCATGGGGCACAGGACCTATCCCTGTCAGGGAACTAAGATACCGCAAAGCAAGCAGCATGGCCAAAAATAAAAATCCGATAATGTTACATATTATTCATGTAAAAACGTACCATGACCCTTTTCGCTAAAGCCACATTTAGTTCATGCTGTTAGAGTAAGTTCTCCTAAATAACATTTAGACTACATAAACCACTGAAATGGTCTAAAACCCCCAATATTTCAACACCCAAACTGACCATCCACTCTGCCTCCTACTCTGAACAATACAAAAATTTGTCGTATCATGCCTTTTACTACTTGCTTTAAAAAAAATATTATTACTAGATCTACCTGTAGTATCAATCCTTCCCTTTTTTGTCTACAAATGCCACAAGTCCTTTTTCTCAAAGTTCTCCCCAGGTCACTTTGGGCCCCAGTGTTTTTCCTCTAAAGAATTTACATTCTCGACCACTTTCTTAACATCTGTTGTACTGCCGTTTAATCTTTCATCCACTCTGGGGCCTGTTTTCCTAGCAACTTGAACACAAGAACCACCAATTACTTTTTTTTTCTTCTTGGTATCAGAGTTTCCAGAACAAAGGCTCACAATATATGTTTCGTTTTCTACTATCAATTTATAACTTTTGGGTTCTTTCTACCCCAGCTCTCTCCTCAAAAATCTCCTTTAGTGGAGATGACTAGGGCATATATCCTACTGAACATTATCTGATAAACCATTATCGACTTTTGAACTTTGAAAATCTACCTACAAGGCATGCTAAACAAAAACTAGATTCTTGTCCTTAGTGGTTTGTTTTGGGGGGGAACTGGGGGGTGGGAGGAGGTGACCTCTTCTGTTTATCTCTTTTTCAATTTCCCTCTTCCCTCTCCTCAAAAATCTAAATTATCTTTCTCTTGCAGCCATGAAATTAAGACACTCCTTGGAAGAAAAGTTATGACCAACCTAGAGAGCATATTCAAAAGCAGAGACATTACTTTGCCAACAAAGGTCCATCTAGTCAAGGCTATGGTTTTTCCAGTCGTCATGTATGGATGTGAGAGTTGGACTGTGAAGAAAGCTGAGCGCTGAAGAATTGATGCTTTTGAACTGTGGTGTTGGAGAAGACTCTTGAGAGTCCCTTGGAATGCAAGGAGATCCAACCAGTCCATCCTAAAGGAGATCAGTCCTGGGTGTTCATTGGAAGGACTGATGCTGAAGCTGAAACTCCAATACTTTGTTCACCTCATGCAAAGAGTTGATATTGTAGTTTTGATTTGCATTCTACTTATGGCTAACAATATGATCATTTCTTTGTGATTATTTTCCATTTTTATATCTTCTTTAAAAATGTCTATTCAAAATTTTACCCATTTTTATTATTAATTTATAAGAATTCTTTAAGATGTGTATAAGAGACAAGTGAAGAAAGCTGAGCGCTGAAGAATTGATGCTTTTGAACTGTGGTGTTGGAGAAGACTCTTGAGAGTCCCTTGGAATGCAAGGAGATCCAACCAGTCCATCCTAAAGGAGATCAGTCCTGGGTGTTCATTGGAAGGACTGATGCTGAAGCTGAAACTCCAATACTTTGTTCACCTCATGCAAAGAGTTGACTCATTGGAAAAGACTCTGATGCTGGGAGGGATTGGGGGCAGGAGGAGAAAGGGACGACAGAGGATGTCTGGATGGCATCACGGATCGATGGACGTGAGTTTGAGTGAACTCCGGGAATTGGTGATGGATAGGGAGGCCTGGGGAGAAGGCAATGGCACCCCACTCCAGTACTCTTGCCTGGAAAATCTCATGGACGGAGGAGCCTGGTGGACTGCAGTCCATGGGGTCGCTAAGAGTCGGACACGACTGAGCGACTTCCCTTTCACTTTTCACTTTCCTGCATTGGAGAAGGAAATGGCAACCCACTCCAGTGTTCTTGCCTGGAGAATCCCAGGGACGGGGGAGCCTGGCGGGCTGCCGCCTATGGGGTCGCACAGAGTCGGACACGACTGAAGCGATTTAGCAGCAGCAGCAGGGAGGCCTGGTGTGCTGCGATTCATGGGGTCGCAAAGAGTCAGACACGACTGAGCACTGACTGAACTGAACTGGACAATTTGCACTAACATGGCTTCCTTCTCATCAGTATCAGTTGACCTCTAAGGTGTCCCATCCCCTCCTCGAGTGCTATGTCTCAGTGCTCATTCTAGTTTCTAAGATGGCCCCCACAGAGGTCGGGAAGGCAGCGCGAATTCCACCCACGAAAAACCACGGTCATACCAAGCGCCGGAGGACCACCTCCGGCTTGGGCGGAAGCCAAGAAGGGAGGGCCAAGAAAGTAGTCATCGGAGCGCCAGCACCACTCTCCCCGACGCCCCGCCCTGCGTCACAGGAAGTGGGGGCCCCACGCCTAACGTCAGAGGCCGGAAGGGAACGTTGCTGGGGCACGGGTGTGAGCGAAGGCGACCGCGGGCAGACGAGTGCGTGTCTCCGCCCAGGTAGGAAAGACGCCCAGGTTCTGGCTTGGGGACCTCCAAAAATCTCACCGTTAGTGGTCTGGGATACTGTCACCTTCTAGTATATTCCCTTTCTGCCCGCCTTGTGGGTCCTCGGCAAAGGTGTTTAGGCAAGTGGTGGCTCTGCCGCTGCTTCGTCCCGTCGAGGGCCTTCCTAGTTCCTTAGTCTTAGTTTTTTAAGTTAAGCACCTTCCCCACCATCTCCTGTTTAGTCCCATTGTTTAAATAGACTCTTGACTTTTGTTTAAAGAAAATGTTAGTTTTTACTGAGACCCCAGCTCGGTTAAGTGTAACCCTTTGCTTCAGGCTACAACCAGCTCCCACGCTTGACTGCTGAGTGCCCGTTTCACCGCCGTCTAGTACTAGGGAAAACGTGAAAAGTTGACAACAGTTTGATAGTGATAGGATACTTACATGGACAAGGCTGAATGATGAGGCTGTAGTTTCCAGTGCCCTTAATCTGCTGAAATTTAGTCTTTTTACCCTCAGAGGATGGGGGGCTTCCTGCAAGTTGCTGAATCTGGCACTGATAGTGCTTTTAAATGCCTTAAAATGAAGGAACATTGTGTTTGGCTCTTTCAATTCTCTTTTTATGTTTGTGAAAAACTGTAGAGTAACTATGTGTAACATATCAAAGGGAAGGTCAAAATTTCTTAACCCAGACATGAAAATTATTTTTTCATGGCAGTTTCACCAGTGATTGTCATTTACAAATAGGCTCTGCAGCAAATTACTAAACAAGTTCCAGCTGATCACTTGTATTTCCTATCATAGGTTCCAAGACTGCTTATGTCATAGAATGGAGGGAAGGGGTGTGGAATTGTATGAGGAGAGCTGGCTCTAGGGGCAATAACTGTAAATCTAGCCAGTTTTAAGTTTACTATGGGGATGGTTTTACATAAATTTAGTCTGTTTTGTAATGATAAGTTTGTTTAATCACAGAGCTCAATAGAAGAGAGTCAGGTGGAAGAGGATTCAAACTAAAAATTGTCTTTTAATCTTCCATATTTCTGTTAGACTTATTCTTTTATGATTCTTTCAACTATAAAATGGACAGTTCTTGAGTACTAACATTCAGAAATGTTTCCTCAGTGCACAGAGGGAATGAATATTACTAAATATTATTAAATTACTGAATATTATTAAATTAAATTTAAATAACCAAGTCTGTCTGGTTTAACGTGGAGGTGGGGGAGGTAATAAAGCATCACTGGGAAAATTGTAATACTTCCTAATCATGTTTAAGAAAAATCATAGAAATAGTAAACTGGAGTGTCTCTGGGCATACTGAATGGATTGACTGTACAGTCTGACATAGGCTTCCAGCGTTCCCAAGCCCCCAGGGGCAGGGGGAAGCCAGATTGGCAGCCCAATCATCCTGTATTTTTGAGGACTTGAGAACTTTCAAATGGTACCCTAATTCCTTTGTTTATCCTGAAGTTTAAATAAAATTCTTGTGGGCTTGACTTGCCCCTTCTAATGTTAAATAGCATCAAACCCTAAAGGATGGTAAACAGTGGCAATGTGTTGTAATGGCACTTAAAATTGACTGACATCCTCTCGCCTGAAATACAGCTTAAGTAGTAGTCATGTTTGGTTTTTCCTAACTGTGAGCCCTAGATTTATTCTAAAAATGTGAGTTAGGCAATGATAAAATGGTTCAAAGTAGTAAAGAATGCCTTAAAGGGGAGAAGCTAATAGGAAGAGGGAGGTGCTATAACGGTTTTTTTATATCAAACTTGGGTGACTTCAGTGCTAGTTTGGTTCCACTTCTTAGGGCTTTTGATAAGTTTTATTTCTAATTTCCTGATCCAGTTTTTTCTTTCCCCCAGCACTTTGGATTTGGCTCCTTAATTCTCAACATGGAAGAAACTTACAGTAAGTACTTCTTGTTGCTTTTAGAAAATAAGATACTTACATGTAGTTTTCTCTCTGACAAGACTTCTAATGTGTTGAGAAAGATTCACTTTTTCGCTAAACTGCTGGAAGAAAAAGTGAGACTGTTTTAGTAATGCAGAGAAAGGTCCAAATTTGAAATAGGACCCTTGAAATTAAAAAGTATGAGAAGTCATCAAGCTCTGGGAAAGCTGCGGTTGGGACACCTGTGTTAAGCTATATTTTTATTTATTAAGTGAAGAATTCTCATTCTTTAGAACTTCAGTTTCTCCTGTTAGTGACACAAGGATGGTAACCCCTGGTTTCTGTTTTGTGGGATAATGTATACCTCATGTTGATGTGCATTGAGTTTTTAGGATTAAAGAAATCCTAGGGAGGATTCTTATTTCTCTAGTGATCCAGGAATCTCAATGGCCCAGAAAATCAAATGGGAGCTGGAGAGCTAGGATCATACAAGGGTAGAACAAGAGAGGCCTGAAAAACCATTTCATTCAACACTAGAATTTTACAACTGAGAAAACAGAGCCTAGGTTAACTGATTTACCCCATGGTTACATTGTTGGGGACGGAGTCAGAACCAGAGCCTTGTATGTTGTTTATATGTCGTGCCCTACTTGATACCACTAGGCACTATGGTTTCTAGACCCTGACCAAGTTTGAGGAACATCTGAGTGGATGAAACTTGTCAACAAGACTGCCTTTGTTTCCTCCTTTGCTATCTTGTTCAGAATCTCTTAAGTTCTAACTAAAGATATTTTAGTTCCATTCTGCCTTCAAGGAAGAGTCCAATAGAACCTTTATCACCAACAGGTAGAAACTCCATGGAAACTGTCTTTATTAAATATCTACTATAGCATGCAGAAGAATCACCTGGGCTCTTTCCCTTTGGCACGCCACTGAAGATCCTGGTGTCGCCATGGGTCACCGCCCCGCTTGGTGTTACCAGTATTGTAAAAACAAGCCATGCCCAGAGTCCCACTTCTGCCGAGGTGTCCCTGATGCTAAGATTCACATCTTCGACTTGGGGCGTAAGAAGGCCAAAGATGATGAGTTCCCACTCTGTGGCCACATGGTGTCAGATGAGTATGAGCAGCTATCCTCTGAAGCCCTGGAGGCTGCCCGTATTTGTGCCAACAAGTACATGGTGAAAAGCTGTGGCAAAGATGGTTTTCACATCCGAGTGCGGCTCCACCCCTTCCTTGTCATCCACATCAACAAGATGTTGTCTTGTGCTGGAGCTGATAGACTCCAGACAGGTATGCGCGGTGCCTTTGGAAAGCCCCAGGGCACAGTGGCCAGGGTCCACATTGGCCAGGTCATAATGTCCATCCGCACCAAGCTGCAGAACAAGGAACATGTGATTGAAGCCCTCCGCCGGGCCAAGTTCAAGTTCCCTGGCCGCAAGAAGATCCACATCTCTAAGAAGTGGGGATTTACCAAATTCAGTGCGGATGAATTTGAGAACATGGTGGCAGAAAAGCGACTCATCCCAGATGGCTGTGGGGTCAAATACATCCCTAATCGTGGTCCCCTGGACAAATGGCGGGCCCTGCACTCGTGAGCATCAGTGCTGTCCCCTCCTTAATCATGCTCACCAATAAATGCTATTTCCTGTCAAAAAAAAAAAAAGAATCACCTGGGATACTTGTTAAGACACAGGTTTCTGGAGCCCTCCACCCAAATCTTTGATTCAGAAGGTCTGGGACTCAAGAATTTGCATTTCTAACATGCTGCCAGGTGGTGATGCTAATCTGAGGCCCATACTTGGAACTAATGGATCTAGAAGTCTGATTCTCCTTGATCTTCCTTAGGGCTCCCTCTTTTACTTCCTTAATTTTTCTAAAAATATGTTAATTAAAATGTGAGATTTCCGTGTGAGATAGATACAAGAGATTTATCTTTATTCTTGGAAGCGTACTACTCTATTAAATTAGAAAGCATCATCTCCCTTTATGTCTCTTATTCTTTACTTTTTCCAGTGGTGATTTTTTTCTTAGAAAAATATCACTTGGTTCTTGTAATTATTGCTACATAGCACAGACTTTTTAAATCAGTAGATGTTTGTTAAAGAAGAAAATGATTTCACTGTATATTTAAAATTTTTAAGTTTGTGATTAAGTAAATTTAATAAAATATATTGGCTTGTAAAGAATCAACTCCTTTAAGCATAGCATTTTTTTCTGTTTATCTGTGTCTTGGTAAAGTTTCATTGTTTTAAGATTTAAAACAAAAAACAGAACCTGGCAGTATGTTAGAAATGCATAATATCAGGCCTCATCTCAAACGTGCTGACTCAGAATCTACAGTCCTCAAGTGATTTAACACCAGGAATCAAGTTAAAGTGAGAAATACTGTTTAGGATGTACTTGACCTTTTCCCCCAACTGATCTAAAACTCTCTAATCTGACAGATTCCTGAAGCTCTCCAGCTTCTGTCTTCAAGCAGTACCTGTTAGCTGATGATACTCTTGTCAGATCTGGTTCCTCATTTCAGTGAAGTTTCCTCCATTTCTCACCATGGGTTCTGGGCCCTATCGAAGTGTGAGGAATATCTGAGTCTGTGCTTTTGGAGGAAGCTTGTCCACGAGGCCTACTTTGTTTTCCAAATTAAGTTATATTCCCAAAAAGTCGCTCAAGATTTTTGCTGATCTCTAACAATCTAGAGAGGTGGGATGGGGGTGGGAGGTCAGAGGGAGGGGAACATATGTATACCTATGACTGAATAATGCTGATATATAGCAGAAACCAACACAATATTATAAAGCAATTATCTCTAATTACAAAGAAATTTTAAGTTTTTAAATGTTAAAAAACAGGTAAACCATTTTAAGGGACGTTCTAAAAAATTTTTTTGCTGAGGAGTTCAATAGTATTTGTTACAACTTTAAAGTCATATAATAGTTTGTGCAGTACTCTTAGGTATCTGCACAAGAAAAATACTCATACAGTGCACAGATAAGTATATATTAGATTGCTAGCCACAGCACTTATATAATAGTAAAAACTAGAAACAATGTAAATGTATCAGTAAGGGAACTGATTAAGAACAATGTAAATGTATCACTAAGGGAACTGATTAAGAATCTATGCTACATCCATATGCAGCAGGGAAATGTTTCTTACATTTCACTGATACAGAAGGAGCTGTTAAGTTTGTTTGTTTGTTTTAAAGAAAAGCACATAAAATACTTACAGGAAATCTTGTCACATGCTACACTATGGATAAACTTTGAGGACATTGTGGTAATTTAAATAAATTAATCACCAAAAAACCACATGCCATATGATTTCACTTATATGAAATATCTAGAATAGTCAAACTCATAGAAACAAAAAGAATAATGGCTGCCAGAGGTTTCAGGGAGGAGGCAATGGGAGTTATTTAATGAGTATAGAGTTTGTTTTGCAAAGTGAAAATTTCTAGAGATTGTCTAGATCCACAACAATGTGAATATACTTAACACCAATAAACTGTACACTTTTAAATAGTTAAGGTGATGAATTTTATGTTATTTATATTATTACCATTAAAATTTTTAAATTAAACATAAAATTGAAAAATGTTTCATCTTTAAATAAAAGACCCATTTGGAGCAGACCTAAGTTATCAGAGACCAAAAAGTAAAGCGTTTTAGTAGGAAGCTATCATTATTAACTCTGATGTATGCCACTGTATGGGCAGTAAAATGTGTATGAATCATAAAGTATATCCAGTCTGTCAGCTACTGACATGGCCTATCATTTGCTTGTGATGAAATGGATTAAATGGAGGGAAACTAACAAGAATTTCATCTGTATACTCTTCCTGTGTATCTGAAGCTTCAGAAATGTGAAAAGATCACTGCTTGGGATGAGCCTGGTTGGCATAATAAGCCTGCTTGTCCTTTAAGACTTTTCATTCCTATTCATTCTGTCCTTCAAGTCACCTTTCTGGCTCATTTGCATCATGGTCATGGTTAGCAATTTATCCCATGTTTACCACTCTTCCGGGGACAGTGTTTCAATTCTCCTGGCTTCCGATTTTCATAGCAGTCTCTTGGTTTATAAGCTTCTTATCAAATGTGAATTGTTTATCTTATTTCACTTTTATTATTGCCTTTAGTGGTGGCAACAGCATTTTATTAGATTGCCTCTTGTCCTCATAATATATTCAAAATGTACTTAACTGTTTAACTTCTCTTCTTCAACCAAGATTCTTAAAATTTAGGGCTCAGCCTGGACATTTTACAGAACCTAAGAGTAGTTTTACATGTTATGAGAAACTTCACTAGTGTCTATTAAACTATTGAAATGGAGCCTGAAAGTATAGTCTTCTAAGGGTACTTTTAAATTGCACAGTATAGGTAGGGGTTGGCTTTCTCACAGTAGCCCCATATATCTGCAGTTGTCTCAAACTTAGGAGGTTCTGTTTTTGCAGATTATTCTTTCTACTTTTTTTAAAAATTCTTTCTACTTTTTATCTGGCCAGTTTCATGATCATCAGATTAAAGAATTCTCTGGGGTTTTTTTTTCTCATTATGTTCCAAAATATGAGATTTTGGAACCTTTACCAATTTGGTAAAGGTATTGGTCTCTTTTGAGAGGTAACTAGATTCACTGAAAGTGAAAGTGAAGTCAGTCAGTTGCGTCTGACTCTTTGCAACCCCATAGACTGTAGCCCACCAGGCTCCTCTGTCCATGGGATTCTCCAGGCAAAAATACTGGAGTGGGTTGCCATTTCCTTAGGAGCTATTTCAAGAAGTACATTAAATCAGGCAGACAAAAAAGTAAGTCTATGAACTAATATTTCCTAAGCTTCCATAGAGCATATAACATATAGAGCAGTGCTTACCAACTTTTTCATGTCATGGCAAACTAGTAAATAGGAATGCTGGTGTAGGGGGTTAACTACCCTCAGCTTGCCCTAAGACTAGTTGGGGACTAGGGGGCACATGTGCAGTGGACTCCCACATCAGTATATCAATACATTGTCCGTGCCAACCTTCAGTATACTGCCTGGGAAGCTTTGGTTGAACTAGCTAGAGAAAAGAATGACCCTGAACTAGCACTTTCAGAAAAGGAAAAGACGTATCATTTAATTTTTTGTTATAGTAAGGATTACCAACAATAAAAACAACAGTATTTATGTACAACCAAATGTGAACTTTGACCTCACCCCATGAATGCTGGTTTTGCTGGACTTAATGAAGATTCAATAACAGAGTTTTATATTACATTTTCAGATGTTTTTAGTCACCTTTTAAAAAAAATCTTTCCAGTTGTTGTTAAGCTGTCTTGTTCAGTTCTTACATATGCTGTTGAAAAATCCATGTGCCAAGGATGCTGAAATGTTGCAAGGGCCTGTTAAGCTTTATACTTACCCTGTTTTTCTGTCTTTCAGTTGATACTCTGGACCCTGAAAAGCTGTTACAATGCCCCTATGATAAAAACCACCAGATCAGGGCCTGCAGGTTTCCTTATCATCTTATCAAGTGCAGAAAGGTATGATATTATTTTCTCAATTTGCCCGGTGACAGCCTCCTGAGTAGTTCTTTTAAAAAGCCAAATTTTATAAATATCAAATAATTTTAGCATATATGTTTTAATGAAACATATATATAGTTTGTTGTATGTATATATTTATGGTTTAAAAAACAAACCAAGAGCTTGGATAACTGGCTTTTCCTCATGCCTATTAGTGTAGGGGAGTTAGGATTTCAAGGTATTAAGGAAAAGGATTGAAAGGAATGGCCAAAGACAGTACATCATCTAGTGTAGATGTGCCAAGGCCTGTGGTCTAGGACAGCTTATTTTAACAGGAACCCAGCAAACTAGTTTCTTGATCTGAAGAATAACAGCTCTCACATCTGGATGTAATAGGTGGAACAAGGGCGACTACTTTTACCTCATGTTCATCTTGGCCATTTAGTACCTTGAAGATTCCCAAAAAGACTGTGTTCCCTTGTTTCCCAGGGGGAAAAGCTGAAAGATAAATAGAGTGGATCTAAGAAAATAGTGCCTCTTGAACACTAAATTCTTAAATGGCAACTCCAAAGGATAGAGAAAAGGCTATATTATTAAGTGATTATAGCTCCTCTTTATATGTCCTATGCCTTCAGTTGGTGTTAGAGGCATTGGAATAACCAAGCAATATTCAGACATCTGCACGATCATGAGGACACCACTGCATATTACAGTGATGTCAACAGTTCAGTTACTTAGAACAATTAAAGATTACACTCAACAGCCACATTAATAGTTCTGAATGCTCAAATGTGCTCTTAAGTTTTTGTGGTCTCAAAGTATGGTTGATTATTTTTCAATATTGTGATCCCATGTTTACTCTTTATGTACCTGTGATATGCAAAATATGAAGAGACCCTTGGCCTCCAGGAGTTTACATTCTCATGGTGCTGCTGGTACAAGCAAATTGCTTCTAGTTTATTCAGAACATTGCTTGGCTGTTAATTATACCATGTTTGGAAGGATTCCTTGGCCAACAGTTTTCAAAAGCAGAGGGCTATGCTAAACTTCAGGGCATTGATTTTTGAGTTTACATTGTATTAGCTCTGCTGTTTCATAAACTCCTTTTCCCCAGGGAGCTGTGCAGGTATGCTCATTAATGTGAATCGGAAACCATTCTGCCTAAGAGCATTTTCACTGTCTGTACCACCTATGTATGCTCTTCTATGCCATCACTGTCAGTAAATGGCCAAGAAAACAATTGCTCCAGAGGACATCTGTCAGTACTCTTTTCCCAAATTTTTACATTATTCTCTACCCGAAAGGACCAGAATTTGCAATTAAGCCTTTTATAACTGAATAGGGTCCTAATTTTAACCTTTTTGTGTGTGACTTTTGTACCTCTATTCTGAAGCAGCATTGTGATAAATGTGGAGCACTGCCTGCATTTCTAAGCAATCACTTTATTAACCTATATTTTCAGTGGAAACTGCATGTATCCTTGTAATTTCCCCTAATTCCTCTTAGAGTTTACTCTGCATGTTTATTAAAACTGGGTCTGGATGAAAGTACGAGCAATAGTGGCGGGCCCATAACTCTTAAGAGTATAATATTCCTAATGCATGGTTGAAAATGTACAGTGTTAATGTGGTTACTAGTAACTATATATATCCATTTATTAGTAATGAAGCAATAGAGACTTAAACCACTATCTTGAATTTATTGTTTGGATCATTAGTTTTCATTTTCTAAGTAAAGACTCTTTCTTCCGTTGAAAATGGGAGCTAGAACAGGGGCAACCACAAGACATTCAGACTGTCAAGAATAGAGCATAACAGTGCTCACCCTCTAACCTCTTGCCTGGTTCCATTAGTCCCCGAGCATGTTTAAAAACAAAAAGCACAAACTAAGCATGTTGAATAAAAAGCTGTTGTGGCTCTAATAATCAAGTGCAGAGTTTCAGAAAGGGTGTGGAGTGCCAGTGTGGAAGATGTAACCAGGAATGGGATTTGTCTGATAAAGTTTATCTGGCTTAAGTTTCAATCTCTTTAAGACTAGAATCTTGAAAGTAAATAGAGACAATAATGCACGTATTTCAGATGTTCAAGGATTTTCAGGTAACTGGGAAGCTCTTTGGATGGTACTGCTATTAACCAGCCGCAAGAGTTCCTTCCAGCAAAGGAGCCCTTTACATTTTATGGAAATAGTCCTTAAAATATTCACACATCTGTGGTTTGGTTTCTCTGTTGTTCCTGTATTCAAATTTTCAAAGAAAAGTTTTATAGCCAGAGTTTTATCCTTAATGTTTTGGTTAGACTTCATAATTTGTTGCTTAAAGTTTTTTATGCCAGGTAAAAAGGAGCAGCTTTTCCCATTTTGAAGAAAAACCTTCCTTGTCATTTATTTTCTTGGTCTATTTTCTAGAAAATAGACCAGTTTATTGTGATGGCTTAAAATTTTTGAGATGATTTCTGCTTTTGAAGTAACCCACGTAAGAACATGTGATCATGATGAATGTACAAATGGGATTCATTCTATCTGAAAGAGGCCTAAGTACGTGAGAATTCAGGATTAGACTGGTTTTCACTAGGCACCATCCAGTTTCACATTCTGTGATTGAAAAATATTTTTTCCAAAATAATTTCAACTGACTTTAATCTTTGCTGTGGGATTTGATTCCAAATACCTTTGGATAACTTTCCAGTAGTTAAAAATTGAATTCTAATAATCATTTCACTCAGTTCAGGAAGTAAAATGTCATATCCCATATGTAAAGTTTCTCTTTGATACTTAATGATAACATGTCTGCCAAACAAACCAGTAAAGATTGAAGGACAGAGTTTCTCTAATCTCTGTTTCCATTATTCCACTAGGGCATGTTAAAATGTTAATATTAGAAATCCAGACATCACAGATTTCTTCAGGAACTCATACTTCTAAACCTTTAAGTCAGAATAGATATGTTAAGGTTAGAATTTTCAAAAGATTTTGTCTCCTTTGGTGATGGTATGCCACACCATAGATTAAAGTGTTTTTCTCCCAGGGATAAGTATTCTGGCAATAAATTATCATCAGTCCTTAAGCAACAGTAATGTTTTCACCCTTACCTTAAAACCACCTATCACTGGTAATTTTAAAAGATTCATATTAGAATAACCTTCACATAGACTTACTTCAGTAGCTTGTTTTTACTGTTCAGCATCTTCTTCCCATGGTATATAAGATAAGACTTTCATTGACTGGAGTTTTACAAAAGGCCACTTGCTTTCTAATCTATGCATCTTTGGGATTGTAGATTAAATTTTATTCTTTGCTGTAAAAAGGAACTGCTGTAAGAGTTAGAAACTCTGCACCTGTGTACATATATATTTTGGCAATAAAGCAGCATGGGCTGAGAATGCACTGAAATTTTACTGTGTTATTATTTGGAATGGGTAATTGTAATGATGCAGTAAATATGGAGATTGAAGAAGGAGCCTTTTACAGACCTGTGCTGAGGTAGGCTCCAGATGTCAAAGAAAACAAAGGACCTGCGTTTCTTGATATCAGGTTGTAGCAGTTTCTGGTGTAGTTCAAGGAAAAAACAAGTAACCATATGAATAAACAGGCACCACATTTAATGTATGCCCTTATGCCATCCCCTTTTTTAACCTAAATGTAGGGCCAACTTTATGCTAGGTCTAGGAGCAAATGTGTAGTTTCTGTAAGGAAGTAAGTGAGCTAAATTCAGTAATGATAAAATTATTGCAGATAATCCATCCTATCTGAAATATATAAAACATTTAAGATGATTTTATATTTAACTCTAAAAAGTTAAATAACTAAAGAGGTTTTAACACTAAGATACCTTGTAGGTTCAGGGGAAAGGAGTTATTTCAGATTTTAGAAAGTAGATGTTACAAGCTTCCTTGAGATTTGGCTGTTAACAAAGAACAAGCTATGTGGGTTTTGTGATGTGACAATTAATGTAGTTTCGTCCTTTGATTTCTGAGAGTTCAGTTAACACAGTGATATATTATACTCCCAGGTCCTGTGCTAGATGGTGGAGGTAACAAAAATTGAGATGGTTTCTGCCATTAATTGAGGAGCTTGAAAGTGTACAACTTGGAACCCTCCAATATTCAATTCTTCTGTTCTTATAAGTACATGGTTTTTTTGTTTGTTTGTTTGTTTGTTTTTACTTTCTGGGTGCACCACATGGCATACGGCATCTTAGTTCCCCAACCAGGGGTTGAACCCATGTCCCGCACAGTGGAAGCAGTCATAACCACTGGACTGCCAGGGAAGTCTTAAGTACATGGAACTTTGAAAGTACTTTTATTCAACACATATATAATGCTAAATGATATCTCTACAGAATCTGTTAATATCAGCCAGTCATTGATGTTAGACTTCCCAGAGGAGCTCTTGTACCACTAAGGCTTGTTTAAAAGTCATTCATTTGTGAGTGTCAATTAACACAACATTTATAAAAGGCATATACCAAAATTGTAAATGAACATGCCTTTGACTCTGTTCACTTTAGGAACCACTCCTACAGAAATACCTGGACAGATATGCAAAGACATGTACGAGGGTCCAACATAGGAATAGTTAAATTCTGACGCATTCATATGACTGAATCATATGCAAGTGTTAAGTAACCAGTGAGGCCTGGTATAGAAAGCTGTGACATGTGCTATACAAGAAACAGATTGCAGAATGTGAAAAATATTACTGCCTACTATGTCTGTCCACATGAATTAAAGTTGTAATTAGCATTTATTATTTACTATTAAGCACTACTATTAATTACATTAGATGTATTCACTAACTCATTTAATCCTCACTGTAGCCCTAGTTACCTTTTAATCCCTATTTTAAAGGAAGAGTTTAATTCTTCAAGTTCATGGCTAATAAGTACCCAAGCCATAATTTGAATTCAAATCATTTTGCTCCCAGATTGCTCTACTGTGCCTCTCAAAAATATAAGGAAGCGTGTACTTTACTTTGACACACATCTACTATATCTGACTTTGATTCTAGAGTAAACATGTGATTTGTATTTGGGGAAAAAACTTTCAAGTCAGCCATCTTGATTAGATGTCAAGTCTAAGCATTTAATTTTCCATTGAAAGTTTTACCAAAACAGCAAATCCAAAGTTAAAATAGCTTACATAAGACGAGCTTAATTTAGATAAAATATGTTGAGGTAGACAAACCATACACAGTACAAACTCCAGGATGACTCAGTAGAGACTATTATTGGGTCTCATTCTTCAGGAATAGAGCTTTTCTGGTACTGTTTGTTGCCAGAGGCTTCCTCCTTACTTAACCAAATTTTGCAAACTATAAAGCATAAAGCAAGTTGGAATTTTCTTTCTCATTTTTAAAGGAAAATATCCTTTATGCAGTCAGAAAGGGAAAGAATTTGCTATTAAACCTACTGGCCACATCTGAACCATGTTACCCTATCTGCATGCCACCCTTGGCTGTCATCTGACTACTAGTGCCAGCCCCTCTGGGTCTGCTTGCCCCCCTCTCACCACTGCTCACAGGACAACACAATGAGACTCTGAAAAAGAAAATTTGATCCTGTCATAGGTGTCGTCCTTTAAAATTCTTCCAAGAGCTTTTCATTGTTGTTGGGATAAAAACAAATATCCTTCAGGAGGCGAATATGGCTTTGCAGCCTCTGGTTTCTGGACACTATTACAACTCCTACATGCCTTTTTAGGGGCCTCACTGGGCCCTCATATAAGCCATTCCCTCTATCAGCTTATTAACTCCTACTAATCCTTCAGAAAAGTTATAACCAACCTAGATAGCATATTGAAAAGCAGAGACATTACTTTGCCAACAAACGTCCGTCTAGTCAAGGCTATGGTTTTTCCAGTAGTCAGGTATGGATCAGAGAGTTGACTGTGAAGAAAGCTGAGTGAGCACCAGAGAATTGATGCTTTTGAACTGTGGTGTTGGAGAAGACTCTTGAGAGTCCCTTGGACTGCAAGGAGATCCAACCAGTGCATTCTGAAGGAGATCGGCTCTGGGATTTCTTTGGAGGAAATGATGCTGAGGCTGAAACTCCAGTACTTTGGCCACCTCATGCGAAGAGTTGACTCATTGGAAAAGACTCTAGTGCTGGGAGGGATTGGGGGCAGGAGGAGAAGGGGATGACAGAGGATGAGATGGCTGGATGGCATCACTGACTCGATGGACGTGAGTCTGAGTGAACTCCAGGAGTTGGTGATGGACAGGGAGGTCTGGCATGCTGCAATTCATGGGGTCTCTAACAGTCGGATACGACTGAGCAACTGAACTGAACTGAATCTTTCAGACCACTGCTGAAACACTTCAACAGAAAGAACTTCCCTGACCCTGGAACCAGGTCAGGTACCTGCTATATGTGTTTATTTTTCTATGTCCCTTTTCTTCAAAACCCTTACTACAGTTGTAATTTAAAATGCCTTCATGTGGTTATTTGAATGTCCATCTCTAACTAGATTTAAGCTCTGAAGACACAGAATAGCGGTTTTTGCTTATTTCTAGCAGCTAGCATAATATTTTATGCTACTTATTAAATGAATAATATGATAAGCTATTGAACACAGTGCCACATAAAGCAAAATAATGAGAAAACGGCATTTGGTGAATATTTGGTGTTTTTATCATTCCTTTCATTACTATCCTATTACTATTCCTTTTCAGTTTACAACTGAAAAGGTAAAGATATATATTATGGAGTTAACTTGTTGAACATTACCTACAGAATATGTATGTACTTGTATCTCATGTAAGAAAAAAATGATTTCTCAGTATTCATATGACAACTGCTCCATGTAGGAATAATAGTTAACAGAAGTACAACTCTATTTTCAGGCCACTCACACATCTTTAGATCAGAGTATTCATGGGACATTGGCTCTTAACTCTTAAATTTGCCATCAGAATGTTTTCAAAAATAAATATGAAATTGGTAAGAAGCCAAAATAAATTAAGACAAATAGCTATGAAACCTGGACAGAAGTCTCCTGTTTCTCATCTTCTAGAAATAGCTTCACAAATCACTTGGAATATCAGTCTAGAGGTAAACATAATAAACCACATTTCCTATCCATTCTTGAAGTTGATGTTTCTTGAGAAATGATCAAACAGCACCTGTTGTTGAAGACAGCAATAAGGCCTGCTTCTGATTGATACTCAACCTCTGAGTCTGAATTAGTTTGTTTGCTTGGACTGGTCAGGAGGCACTTTCTTCAGAATTTTCATGAGTGAATTTAAGCGAGTATGTGTTAAGATTATCTTCTCTTTCAGCTGGGAAGAGAAATACAGACATCAGGGCATCTTAAATTCAACTTTCAATCTGATTCTAGAAGCCAATTCAGATTAAAACTAGTGATTGGGAGCTAGTAATATTACAACACATATTTCATAAGTACATTTGTTCTATTATCAAAGAACTTTATACAACAAACCTAGAGCGTAGTAAGGTGACAGATACAAAGTTTCCTGTGAAAAAAGACCAGTCACTGATGCTGAGCATTGCTACTTCTGGTCTCCTTCCTTCCTAGCCCTTATCACCAGGTTAGTGTAACTCCGAAACGTGGGAAGACAAGAATAAAGTGCAATCAGAAAGCTTGTGCAAACAGAAGCATTAATGAGTCTCCCTCTTTTTTCCAGCAGCAAGAATATTTTAAATTCTTGTTCACAGTAACATGTCTGTCTTTAATTGCTAATGGTCTTCAAAGGTAGCTCTGGTTGTCATTTAGCACAGATGTTTCTGGTAGATGACTTTCAGTAGTTTTTTTTTCCAGCTTAGAATAGCCATATCTAAAACCAAACTTAGTGGTGTTACTCAGTTGCATGAAATTATCATGGATAAGTCTTAGTAAAAAAAGGAAAACACCCAACTTATTTCTGACATAGCACAAATCTACTTTTTATGATTCAAGATATAAGAATATTCAAAATACATCAGGAAGTTTTGCTTAAGCAGGTCACTGTAGAGTCCATTAATCTTATTTGGGTGCCCCTGGACATAATGAATTATTTTTGTTACTTTCAAGTTTCTTTTTTCCAGTCTTTAGTGTTCAACATTTTTGCTGTGTATTGGGTATAGTTCTCTCTGCATTTATCTTACCTGATAAATGAGGTTTATCAAGGTCTTAGACATGTAAATTGTTTTTCATCAAATTCAGGAAGTTTTTAACCATTATTTCCTTGAACATTTTTTCTTTTTCCTCTCCCTTTTGTACTCCCATTACCGAAGCATATTTAGGCATGCTTTATGGTATCCAACAAATCTCTTAAGCTAGTTTATTTTCCTTCATTCTTTTTTCTCTCTTCTTCAGATTGCAAATCTCATCAATCTGTCTCCAAGTTTGCTGATTCTCCAGTCAACTCAAATGTGTTGTTGAGCCACTCTACTGAAATTTTCATTTCAGTTGTTTATTGCACTTTACAATTCCAGGATTTCAAGTTTTCGTCTTTTTTTTTTTTCTCTCTTTAGGAACATTCTCTATTTAATGAGACACTCATCAGACTTTATTTCTTTTTAAAAAAATTTTATTTATTTATTTTTGGCTGTGCTGGGTCTTTTTGCTGCACGGGCTTGCTGTAGTTCTGGACAGCAGGGGCAACTCTGTTACAGTACACAGGTTTCTCATTGCGGTGGCTTCTTTTATTGCAGAGCATGGGCTCTAGGGTGCACAGGCTTCAGTAGTTGCGGCACGTAGGCTCAGGCTCAGGCGCACAGGCTAAGTTGCTCCACAGCATGTGAAATCTTCCCAGACCAGGGACTGAACCTGCGTCTCCTGCACTGGCAGGCAGATCCTTCACCACTGAGCCACCAGGGAAGCCCCATACCTTCCTTTACTTCTTTAAGCATGGTTTCCTTTAGCTTTCTGCACATATTTTTAGGGCTTCCCTGGCTCAGTGGCAAAGAATCCACCTGCCAATACGATCCCCTGGAGAAAGAAATGGTGACCCACTCCAGTATTCTTGCCAGGGAAATCTCATGGACAGAGGAACCTAGTGGGCTAGAATCCATGAGGTCACAAAAGAGTGGACACAACTTAGCAACTAAAAACAACATATTTTTAATTGCTACTTTGAAAGCTTCGTTTGCGAAGTCTCAACATCTGGGCCTGGTCAAACAGTTTTTGATGCCTGTATTTTATCCTGAGTATGGGTCATACTTTTTTTTTTTGCACATCTCTTAATATTTTATTGAAAACCAGACATTTTTATTTTTGGCTGTGCTGGGTCTTTGTTGCCACAGGGAGGCTTTCCCTAGATGCAGTGAGCCAGCTGTGGTGCATGGGCTTCTCATTGATGTGGCTTCGCTTGGTGCAGAGCTCCAGCTCTAGAGTGTGCAGACTTCAGTAGCTGTGCACAGGCTCTGGAGTGCTTGGGCTTCGGGAGTTGTGGCACATGGGCCTAGCTGCCCTGCAGCATGTGGGATCTTCCCAAACCAGGGATCTACCCACGTCCCCTGCATTGGCAGGCAGATTCTTAACCGTTACACCAGGGAAGTCCCAAAAAACAAACATTTCAGATAATATATTGTAGCAACCTGGGATATTAAACACCTGCCTACTTCCATCCAGATGGCTCAGTGGGTAAAGAATCCACCTCGATGCAGATGTGGGTTTGATCCTTTCGTTGGGAAGATCCCCTGGAGAAGGGAATGGCAACCCACTCCAGTATTCTTGCCTGGAGAATCTCATGGACAGTGGAGCCTGGCGGGCTACAGTGGAGCTGGACAAGACTGATCTATTTTCATAGTGCCCTGGACATAAATTGCTCCATAGCTGATCCAATTAAAACCAAACCCATTTGTATGGGTAGTCTTTAAGTCTTCTTTTGTTCTAACCCCAGAGGGCTCTTCTTAGCTGTCTGTTTCCCTAAGTCTCTTATAAATTTCTAACTTGTCTAAGGTTTAGCTTTTTGTTCACATAGACTACCAGTCTTCTTAATTGCTCACCAACAAAATCTCCATTGTTTTGGGCAGCATCCTTAGATTTGAATATGTCCATACTCTTCCAAATCAAGTTAAATCTCTGGAAGAGATTCACAGCACCACCCCCCCTTTTTTAAATAATAATCTGCCTTTTAATATGGGCTCTCAAGCTGGGGTAGAGATAATGTCTCTCAGAATAACACCTCTGCTTTACCAGCAGGGTCCTGGATAGAGGTAGCTTCTAGTCTTTTCTGCTTGCCTCTGTCAGCATGAAGTGTCTGCCTTACAAGCAAGCTGAGGCAAGGGGCTCAGTAGGCTAGCACTTTTAGCCTACTGTGGCTTTGGCAGAACTTGCAGAGTACAGATGCCTGTTCTTGCCTAGAATAGAGCTTCTAATGAAAAATGCTGATAGCTAGCCTGCCCCTCCTGGGAAGATACCACAGCCCAAAGCTGAGAGCTAGGGGAAAAGGATCCCTGTGTTCTTGGCTGTATCTGCCCAGATGAAGTCTCCCTCTCTCTGAGCTGGAAGTGTAGGGGAGGGAGGGAGGGAGCAGGTTGTGGCTCTAAGGCCACAGGCTTTCACTGCTCTTACCAAGGTTTTGTAGACTTTGTTGAATATCTCTTCGTTTGCTTTATTCCTTGAAGAAAATTTCCACAGACTTAAGTTAGCTATTTTCTTTGTCATTTGCTTTAATTTGGCAGTTTTGTTGGGGAGGAGGGGGTCCATGGAGTTACTCAGGCCGTTTCAGAAGTTCTCTCCCATACAGATTATTTCTAATTACAGTATTTACTGATCCTGCTCACCAACTTAGTTGCTCAGAACAAGGTTTGGCAAACTATGGACTGTGGGGTAACCTGCTGCCCATCTGTTTTAATAAAGTTTTATTCCAAGAAAACTATATCCATATTTTATATATTGTCTGGCTGCTTTTGCCCTACAATAGCAGAATTGAAAAGTAGAGACTTCATGGTTGAGCTTAAGATATTTGTCATCCTCTCTTTTACAGAAAAGTTTGCCAATTCCTGGCTTAGAACATGGTTTCATAAGCTTAATTAACCATGCAAAAAAGAAAAAACAAAACTGTTCGCCTATCCTAGAAAGTATTTAAACTCTGAAAAATAAATGCCCTGGTTACTAAATGTATAGTTACCAAGGAATAAACTATTAAGAGTGCTAAAAATAAAGCCAACAGTAAATTCTAAGGTTGTTCTAACGGTAGTAAAATAACAGCCAAATTTCTATTTAGAATGAGTCAGCAAGCTACTAAAACAAACCTGCTTTCTTCAACTCAAAACCATCAAACACTAGTAAAACCCTAAATAAGAATCTTTAATAATGTTTTCAACACTCTTTCCTCCGAGATATCTAAGCATAAGGTACTTACAAAGAGGTTAGATTTATGAAGGATGACAGTCCATACCCAGCACAGAAAGGAAGAATAGGAATGTGGGGCTCAGCAGCTCTCCACCTCCTCCTGAACCAAACCTGACAATACGGCTTCACTATTATTAGTGTATCCACCATTTCACTATCCCTAAGTTCATGGGTACAGATTATCAGGAACTGTCTATATTAAAGAAAACACACAACCAAGATGAAAATTTACCTCTGCAACCTTTTCTGGTAGAGGGACGATGTGGAGATCCATCTCAGATGCATTTACTATGGCTTTTGTTTTTAAGAGGTAGCTAGATAGAAAGTGTAAAGAGAAAACATTGTACCATACCACAGTTATGATGATCAAGGAAACAAACTTGCAATACCTGTCAAGCAAAGATTGCCTTCTTCCTGATACCCATTTCTAGATTCATAATGTATTTCACAGGAAAAACACTCTCAATTACCAAGTCACCAGAGAGACACTATGCCTCATCTCATCCTTTTCCAGCCCGGAATCCACTAGTCAAAATGATCCCAGGACAAACTAAAGCCAGAAAACCAGGGTCACATGAATAATGAGTGTAGGCCTCACACACCACCAGTAGACTGTGCAGCACAGTTAGAAGGAAAGTTATCACATTGTGACAAATACTATTGGTTGCCTACCCAACAGCCATTCCTCAAGGCTTTCTTGCTAACAGAACCCAGATTTTGTTTAGGGCAGCAGTGTGCCCAGTCCTAAGAGATGAATCATAACTGTTCTAGGCTAACTGTGAAAATCTTATTCCCTACTGTCACATAGTTGCTTTCCCAGCTTAAGGGACCTATTCCCTGCATTCCCACACTTTCCATATCCTCTTCCTTCCAGTTCTGGATGCTGCTGTTTATGGATGTGATGCTTAACACTTGCAGCATCCAAGAGGAAAAGGCCATGAGAACCAGTGATGCTAACCCACCGCTCTGTCATGGCTGAGCTACTAGGACAATCCTGGAGTAGCCAACTGTCCCACCCTGTTCTTGAAGCCACTCTTACGTTTTGTTACTAGCAACCAAATTCATTCCAGTACTCACAGACATAGATGTATCATAGTCCCAGACTCAGGCTACTTACTTCTTTTTTAAAAATTTTCATTATTTTTATGTTATATTGGACTATAGCTGATTAACAATGTTGTGTTGGTGTACAGCAAAGTGATTTATACATGTATCTAGTCTTCCTGATTTCTACTTAATCAAAAAGAATGTATTGACCTTTGAGTCCAGTTCCTCATTTTAAAGACTTAAGACATTACTTAAAATCAATAATGTTTTTTCAAATTTATATTAAAATTTTTTGTTACTAAAAGCTTACTTCCCTAACAAAAACTCAATTACAACTGTGCTAAAGTAATTCCTTATAACTGTTTCTAAAAAAGATTTGAGGCTATTAATAGCATACATTTAGAGATACTTTTCCTCGTATCTTTAAACCTAGTTCTAAATAAATAAAAATTATTTAAGAATGAAAGAAAATGAAGGAAATCCCAATCCATCTCAAGAACATATTTCCTGTTAAAAATCTGCACTGAATAACCTCATGATAAAGGGGTTTATCAAAGCATATTAAGAAAAGAAGGAAACTTCTGTTTTATGAATGGAAAAATAGGCTTTGGAGTTAAGACACAGACACATCTCAGCTCCTCCACATCTCCAAGCCTGTTTTCTTAAAAACACATTGAGGGAAGCATAGCACCTGGTCATCAATGGCTGTTTTTGTTTCTAGTGATAATGAAAAGACTTTGATGGATGTTTTAATTTGTTGAAATAACAGAAAAGCTTAACAAAAAGTAGAATTTATAATTAGAAATATACAAAATATCTAAAGTAATGCATAAGAAAGAACAACCAATAGGGAACTTTTTCTGACTTTATAAGGCCACATGATAATTATTTTTTACTTTTGTTTATCTGCTTCATTCTTTTTCTGCAGACAAAATTTCTCTGCGTTTATACACAACATATAAAATATCTACCCCAAACCAAAAGCTTTCACTTCCCCACTGCAGCACCTGTACCATCTACAGATGACGAATGTCTTTATGCCTTTATTTCAAATTATTAGGTAAAAAAACCTGGCTGACCTAGCTTAGGTCAGGTCTGTTCCCAATCCCATCACCTGGAAGTAGTATCACATAGGATACAGATATGGCCACAAGGTCTTGCACTGTGAGAGGCAAACAGAGGCTGGGCACAAACTTGAAAAGTGTCTATCACAGCATTATTTTGCAAAAACTTACCTTCCAAAAGTTCCTGGAATGAAAGAATATCCTCATAGTATGATTATTAATATGTAGTATTATTATCAGACATTTATAATAGTCACGTATTATGAGACTATATTTAGTCCCATTGCCATCTTTTTTGTAAGAATAGTATAGCACCTGGTTTTAGCATCGTCTCTAACAAACATTCTGCCTTTTCTGGAAAATGTTTTAAAATTTATTTGCTGAAGAAAATCTAAGTCTACTTACCACACCATTTTGTCACTGGAAAGGCAGAAGTGGCCTCTCAAGGCAGCCAGGGCAGTATGAGTAGAATATAGGTGGAAACCAATGGGAATCTCACAGGAACTACATAATAAAAGGTTGTAAGTGCTGGAGGAAAAAAAAAAACCAGGATGTGAGTAAGAAAGAAAATTGGGGAACAAATACAAAATAACATCTCTGGACTCATTCCTAAAAGCTAGACTATAATAGGAATGATGTGACTGAAGAAATGTCACATTTAAGAAAGGTTAATTACACCCTGCTGCTGCTAAGTTGCTTCAGTTGTGTCTGACTCTCTACGACCCCATAGAGGGCAGCCCACCAGGCTCCCCCATCCCTGGGATTCTCCAGGCAAGAATATAGGATTACAGATAACTTTGTGAATTCTGGCTACAAAAGCAATCATGGATACACAACTGTCACTTCGCTAAAGTAATTTATATCTGAAAATCAGAAAAGGAGCTAACTAATCAGATTCACATTTAAACATATAAAACTACATATAACCATATAAATTAGCCACCATTAAGCCAATTTTCAGTTGCAGTAAAACAGTCAAGTTGACTAGGGCTTATTAAGCAATTTATTAACAGAATGCAAATCAGGATTTTTTTACAGATGTAACAAAAAAAAATTACCCAGATAAAATGAAAAACAAAGAAATTGTATGATCCTAGCAAGTCATCTACTTTATTTTCCTTTATCCTCTAAAAGAAATGTGGTTTTAGTTCTATTTTAAACCATTTGAGTAACTAATTTACCTTATTTGCTAGTATATAAGACAAATCTAAATATTACAAAGAAATGTTTTAAGAAAAAATTAACTGTCGTGCATGTATTAAAAGCGATTTAGAGTGGTTCGATGAGGGAAAAATTATTGTATAAACATAGTATACTATGCAGTAAAACAATACTAATAAAGTATAATAACTGCATGGCTAAAAATAAACAAATTCATGTCAATGGACACTTAACAGGACTAAGGAACAAATGCACTAAACTTACTGGTAAATGAAGTCCCACACTACACACGCAATACTGTATTTTTGGAACTCACACCTTTGGCTCATGGGTCAGGCCTGTGGACTTGGACTAGAACTAAACTTTTGGCCTTCCTGTGTCTCTAGCTTGTCAACCATGGCTCTTGGGACTTCTCACCTTCCATAAGCGAGTGAACCGATTCCTGACAATAAATCTCTTCTTGCTGAGTCCCATGGCTCTCATTTCAAAAACATAAATACATCAAACTTTCTCTCCAGTGTTTGAAAATCTAGATCTGTACTGTCTCTAAGAATGCAAGCCATGTAAGTAGTTTTATATCTTCTATTAGTCTTATTTAAAAAAAGGTAAAAGTAACAAGTGAAATTAGTTTTAATATATTTTATGTGACCCAATATTCAAAGACATCATTTCAACATGTAATCAAGGGAATTCCCTGGGGGTCCAGTGGTTAAGACTGGGCACTTCCACAGCCCTGGCTAGATGTGCTCCCTGGTCTGGGAATTCAGACCCCACAAGCTGTACAGTGTGGCCAAAAAAACCCCCAAAAAATGACATCAACAACAGCAAAACCCATGTAATCAGTATTTCTAAATTATTCAATGTTTTGGACTAAGTTTTCAAAATCTTATGTGTATTTTGCACTCAGCATATTTCAGTTCAGAATGGCCACTGTTTTTAGTGCTTAGTAGCCATCATGTGACAAGTGGCTACAGTACTGGACAGCACAGATCTAGCTAGATGTATTTCTAACATATTCAAAGAGCTTCTGCCTCGGGCCCCAAATGAACCAATTCCAAGCAGGCCACCACTTCTTCCCAGTTTCCTTTGGGTGGGAAGACACTCCTGGAAGGATAAGGAGTATCTTTCAGCTGGGAAAGAGGAGCTACAGAAGTCTTCCGGTTACTGAGTACAGCAACTAAGAATTCCTAAATGTACTCTATTTAACACTAAAACTGGACCAAACAATGGTCAAAATGAATTGTCTTGCTATTAAAATCAACACTGAAAATTGAGGAGCTCTGTACTGAATTCACTGAGTACTTTGTTGTCACTTCTAAATCACAGTACAGACACGATGCAAAGTTCACCAGGCTGTATTCAAGGACCTAACTTTCAACCTGTGTTTTTCTCCAGGTTCCTAGGTTACAGCAGAATTAGTCCTGCTGTAGTTTATTACAAATTCCAGGTTTAATGCAAGTGTATATGTCCTAGTTATGTCAAAGGATTGCAGTTTATAAAAAGTGATTCTCCTTTTTTTCCCCTCCTAGACATAATTTTCTTAAATTCACTTCACTTGCACAACACACGAGGGAAATGTGGCCCTCAGAAGATCTTAAAACCTTTACACAAGTATCTTTGCCATTTCATTAAAACATCAAGTTCATACAAGACAATCAGGTAGACGGAGCATTCTTCAAGTACACTGTATGAACGAAACAGACATTTCTCCTAGTGGAAGATAGGAAAAAACTTCTGGTCCAAGTCGGTTCCACGCTCTTCAACCTCAATAAGTCAGGGAATAACTAGAGACAGTTCTGGAATTTTCAGTACGTACCTGCCTTTGAGCGAACCTTCAACGCCAACTTGGAACTGAGCCTCCAAAACGACATTATTTGTGACTCCTAAAAGGCAAACACAGGTCAGAATGACTACCTGTGAGGCACTGAAAGGGAAAACCTCTCTCAGTAAGAAAGGCTCATCATGGTCACGAATATCATAAAAAGTTATTCGCCCCCCCCCCCCAACTCCTGGCAAAGGAGTAAATTTCCTTCCAAATTCTCATCCTGCTTTCCTCCCAGCCGGCTGTCAGTCACCCAGTGAGAAGGCGCCGCGCTCACTCACTGGAGAAGACCACGGCCCCGAGGGACCGCGACAGGTCCCAGGCGAGATGCACAGAGTCAGCGAGCACGGCGTGGCATTGCGCGCACTGGAACATGGCGCACCTCTCGGGCTGCAGCCATCGCGGCAGCCGCGGGCGGGACGGCAGCTCCTCCAACCCCAGCCCTGCGAGGCCGACCGACGAAGACCCTTTCACCACCTGCGTGTCCCACTCCATGGAAGTCGCAAAAGAAGGTTCATTAATCGATTTCTTAGCCCCATCACGGAAGTCACCCCGTGGCTGCTTTGCAATCCCAGAAATTTGCCTCCGCGGCCGAGCAGCCATTTTCCCGTAGCCGGCGCCACCGTTTCAAAGACTATTCAGGCCCCACCCCAAGTTGGTTCCTACGTCCTCATTGGACAACGTGAACCGGGGGCTCTGCCGCGCACTTTGTTGCCTGGACACGCCGTTTGGCGCCTAGGTGTTAGGGAGGTGTGGAGAAGATCGTGGGTCAGGTGGAAGGGAAGTCAACCATCCTATTGGTCAGTACCAGAAGACCCCGCCTTTAACGCATTTGTAACCAATGGAAGTGCACCTTACGTAATTTAAACTCTCTATAAATATCGGTTTGGTCAACGCTTAGAGTGGCGCCAGAGCGTTGAGCGGCGCTTTTTCAAGTTAAGTACCGGACCTCTGTGTTGTTGCCTGGATTGCAGTTCGCCATGATCGTTCCCTCCCTGGAGGAGCTGAACTCCTTCAAGTACAGTGACCTGCAGAACTTGGCCAAGAGTCTGGGCCTCCGGGCTAACCTGAGGGTACGGGGCCGGTGACTGGGGGATAGGATATGCGGCTTCTTTGAGACGCTGTGGGAGGGGACCGAGCGGGAGTTTCGAGGGCTGAGGCGACTGTCCCGGCCCTGGGGCGGTAGATTTTGGTTTATCCGGGGGTCCAAGTAACTGTGCAAAACCCAGAGGGTGTCAAAGTTTTCACCTTTGTTGAGGCTGACTCTTACAGGAAATTCAGAAAGATGCCCGCCTCCAAAATTGTTTGCTTTGGTTTTATTGGGAGTACTCTGCTGTTTATCATTCCATCTGTTAGGAAACGCAGGCCCTTTAGAAAAACTAAAGGAATGCTGCTTCTAAACGCCAATTAATAGGCAGTCGCGAAAAACTCCAAACAGCTAACACTTTTATAAATTGCCTTTGCTTCTGGAAAACTCCAAACAGCTAACAGTTTTGTTAATTGTAAGAGGTCCCAAAATTTCCTGCTACTTGAATGGAGGACCTGGAAGAAAGGATGATTTTTTAGGGAACCTCCCCCGTGGATAAGTTTTTATAAGTTAGCTCTGATTCAGTAGGATCGTTCGTCTATTGGTCATTGTTGAGGTAGTGTTCTATTCAAAACCGATGAGGTCTTTGACTCTGATACTGCCAAACGTTTGGGGGAAAATGTTCAGTTTTGGATTGGATGTATATATTGTTCTGTATATTTAGTGGAGTTTTCCCACATAATATTAAAGTATACTCTGGAGATTTATTCTGCAAGCTGTAGTATTTAAACTTAGTGAATGTTTAGATCAGTCCTCACAGATATTTTAAGTGGTTAAATTAATTAAAATAATCAGTACCCAGGTACTAGTTGGGGCTGAAGAATAAAGATCTCTGGAGATATTTTTGAGCTATAATATTAATATTTAATGGCTTCCCAATACTTCATCAACAAAGTCTTTTAAGTCCCTTTCATTTTTTTTTTTTTTTTTTGCAGTCTGGCTGGAGTCTCTTATCCAAGGCAGCAGCGTCCAGACTGCTGCGTGAACACTTGGCGTCTTTGTCCATCTTTCTGCCTTTGCTAATTCTGATCCTTTGGCCTCAGATCCCTTTCTCTATCCTTTATCTGCATGAATAATTCCCAATTACTCTTCACAGTCTAACTGAAATGTCATCACTGACCTGGCACCTTTTCTTTTCAACCTCCTCTTCATTCCCTTGGCCACAGGTCCACCGCCCCAATAATCCCAGGGACCCTCCACACCTTTAAGGCAGTGTAATTTCAAGTACTTTTTCCGAACTCTTGCCGGCTTCCACCATGCACTCTAGTTATTCGTATAGCCATGTTCTCTTCTCTACTGAATATTAAGTGCCTTGAACAGAGATCTCATCTGTCCACCTTGGAAGTCTTTATAGCACTAAGTGTAGTACGTTTTATTTGGGGTGTGTTGGATTGTTATTCAGAACTACGATTTACAATCACTTCATGGCAGTGCTAGAGTAATGCATCAGAGGGTAGTTCTTTTGACAAGAGTTATTATGGAGGTTTCCTACTTGAGTTTGGAGCTCTGGCTAACATTAAGGCCCTATTACTTTTTGGATCTCTGACGAGCTATTTTAAGTTCGAAAGTGGGGACTCGGGTTCAATTTTTCACTTTTTCTGAAAGTCTCACCTATGTTTTTCTCATAACCAACTGCAGCCATTTTCTCCTTTTAAAATCTAACTTCCACACCGTCAACAGTGTTTTCTTTTTATAAATTTATTTTATTCAAGTATAGTTGATTTACAATGTTGTGTTAATTTCTGCTGTACAGCAAACTGACTCGGTTGTGTGTGTATATATGTATTCTTTTCCATTATAGTTTACCACAGGATATTGAATATACTTCCCTGTGCTATACAGTACCATCTTGTTGTATATACATTCTGTATATAATAGTGAGATACTACTCTTAATAGTAAGGGAAAAGGAAGGGACAGTTACTAAGATTTATTGTACAGCCACTGGTCTTTTCTCACTATTACAAGCTTAGATTATAAAGACTTCTGCTCTTTCCACTTTATTGCAGCTCCTGTCCCTCACCTGGCAAACTCCATAACTGGTTAAACCTAGCTATACACTTAATCCTTGCTTGTACTAACCAGCTGACCCTGACTGGAGAAAATCATTTAACTTTGTTTACTGTGCTTAATTTAAATGTGACCATGAATTTAACTTATGATTTATTTGATTCTTTTGATTCTCCTACATGTCTTTGGTAGTCATTAATTTTCCCATTATTAAGGATAATTATTTCCAATCTTCTTACCTCAAATTGGCTCTTAGGTCATGGAAAAACAGATGCAGTCAAGCTGAGAATTTCCTCATCTTTCCATCCCCAGACCCACCTGTTATGTGTTATAGTAAAAGGCTGTGCCTAAGGGCAGCCTGGCCGTTTGTGCTAGAGATCCTATTGCCCTCTCTGGGGATCCAGCTCCTGCAATTATTCCGGTCTGCTACATCAATTTCTCATACTCTGCTGGCTCATTTCCGTAATGTGCACAATCACATTTTATGTTAATTTTTATTTATTTTTACTTTTGTCTGCTCTGGGGTCTTCCTTGCTGCTCACCAACTTTCTCTAGTTGTGAGCAGGGGCTACTCTCTAGTGGCGATGCGTGGGCTTCCCATTGCAGTGGCTTCCCACTGTGGAGCTCTAGGACACACAGGCTTCAGTAGTTGTGGCTTGCAGCTGCTAGAGCACCTGCCTCTGCCACAGGCTCCGCATTTCATCACTGTTTCATGTTTGAGGTTTTCACAGCATTTTTTAAATTTCTTTCATTATTTAGCTCTATCAGAATCTTCACTATGTCATGTGGGATCTTTCATTACTGCATATGGACTCTCCAGTTGTGGCCTGAGGGCTCAATAGTTGCCCTGTGGCATGTGGGATCTCAGTTCCTGGACCAGGGATCGAACCTGAGTCCCCTGCATTGCAAGGCACATTCTTAACCACTGGACCATCAGGGAAGTCCTTTCACAGCGTTTTAAATGTTCTAGAAATCTGTGCAGCATACAGATTTAACAATACTTTAAAATTTGCTAAGAGGATAGATTTTTTTTTTTCCTGCAGAACCACACGACATGCAGGATCTTACTTCCCTGACCAGGAATTGAACCTGTGCCCCTTGCAGTGTAGTGTGGAATCTTAACTACTGGACTGCCAGGGAAGTCCCAGGAGAATAGATCTTAGGTTAAATGCTCTTACCTCTAAAAAAAAACAAAACCCACAGAATCCAAACAGGACAGTAGGCAGCCTGGAGATGGTGAATGGTTTGGTAGTGAATACGGGTTCACAAGTGAAGAGCCCACCCGCCCATGCCGGAGATGCAAGAGATGCGAGTTTGAACCCTGGGCTGGGAAGATCTCCTGGAGGAGGGCATGGCAGCCCGCTCCAATATTCTTGCCTGGAGAATCCCACGGACAGAGGAACCTGGCTGACTATAGGCCGTGGGTCACAAGGAGTTGAACACGACTGAGCAACTTAGCACACAAACATACCAATTTGTATACATTAAATATCAACAATGTCAGTCATACCTCAGTAAAGTGATTGATGGGGAAAATAAGTCAGAAGAACCAAGAGTGCCTAATTCTGCCCTACCAATTCACCCACTTCCAAGAGAGTTTCAAAAAACAACAAATAGAAAAGAGTGTATTCCTTTATTACTACTAGCTGACATGGTGCTTGATAACCTTGATGCAGAGCCTTCGGGTAAAACTCACAGCCTAAGCACAGCCTATCCTGTGCCCAGAAGCTCAAACTAAATTGGGATCTCTGCCTCTCTTGCCTGGTTGTTATTGTTCAGTCATTAAGTCATGTCCGACTCTTTGTGACCCCCTAGACTGTGGCCTCCCAGATCCTCTGTCCATGGGATTTCCCAGGCAAGAATACCGGAGTGGACTGCCATTTCCTTCTCCAGGGATCTTCTCAGCCCCGGGATCGAATGTCTCCTGCATCTCATCCACTGAACCACCAGGGAAACCCATTCTTGCCTGGACACATGGCCAGTGTAAACAGTACAAGCAGAGAACAGAGACTGGTAGCTGGGCCTCCTTTGAGAAGGAAGTGTGCATGGCTGGTAGAAAGAGGGAGCCCCACCATGTGCTTGACCTTCTAAAGCACAAGAAAACATAACCCATCAGATTAGTATTCCTCTTTCAAGAAAGAACTGGAAGGAAAGATTCCCTTGGTGGAAGGAGGAACTCCCCAGAGACCTGTAACCATCCTCCTAAGACTGTATTTGGAGTTCTCCATCTTTGGGACTGAGCTTCCCAGGTGGTGCTGGTGGCTCAGACTGTAAAGAAGCTGCCTGCAATGTAGAAGACCTGGGTTGGATCCCTGAGTCAGGAATGTCCCCTGGAGAGGGGAATGGCTACCCACTCCAGTATTCTTGCCTGGAGAATTCCATGAATAGGAACCTGGTGGGCTACAGTCCATGGGGTCACAAAGAGACACGACTGGGCGACTAACACACATTTTGGGGACTGCCCACATACCTCCCCCTACTACCACCACACACACACATGCTTCACCAGGTACCCAAGCCAGAAACCTGGGTGTAATAAAATTTCCCTTTCCCTCAGCCCCCACATTCACATTGATTTTACTTACTAGGAAAGTTTTTAATTCGTCCATGTGGCCTCAGCCCCGTTCTAGCTCAGGCCACAGGTGTTTCTGGTTTCCTACAACAGCCTCCTTGCAGGTTCCCTGTCTTCCATCCTACACTCATCAAGTGTATCATGCACACTGTACAGACAGGGTCATCATCCCCAAAAATGCAGAACCCACTGCCCTGTAACAGACTCTGTAGACTGCCTTTAAAGGTCATCCTCTTAAGAGTCTCACAAGGCCTGATAGGATCAGGCCCACTTTCCCTATATTCTCTGTCACCAGCTTGTCTAAACAGCTCCCTGCTCAGCCCACACTGAACTTTAGTTCTTGAAACTGCTCTGTTCTTGCCTTCCCATGTAGTTTCTTTACCCTTTTCCCTACTTCCCAGGCTCCTATTTGTTCTTCTGCCTCAGCATCTAGGACCTCATGCCTTTATCTTAGAAGTGGCATGTACGTTTAGCTACTGAAGTCAACCCTAGTGCAGCACCTACCTGTGTTCTCACACGACATCTAAGCTTCCTTAAGCTGGCATTTACCCCACCGCACTGTAATTGCCACTTTCCTCTCTGACTTCCCCATTGTGCTATGAAATCTGTGGGGACAGGAACCAAGTCTATCTTGGTCATCCTACTCCAGCCTGTCTAGAGGACGTTTAATGAATACAAGAACAGGAGAAGATGTTCAATGAATCTTTCTTGCTTATTTGACTTTTGACTCTATTGATAAGGTCTTTCACTTTTCTGCAGGCAGACAAGCTGTTAAGAGCCTTAAAAGCTCACCTTAAAAATGAAGCAAGAAAAGAAAATGAAAATCAGGTAAGTAACATTTTCATCACCTATTAAATAGCAAAACAATCAGTGAATGAATGAGAAACACAGTTGGTGATGACTTAAGACATGGTGTTTGTTACCAAAGAGATTGTTATTAGTAGTTATAAATCCTTTCCTTATTCTTATAAATGGCAAAACTGTCTCTATAGTTTGCTAAGTAAGATGTTTCAAATAAATGCAAAAGTTAATTACTAGTTGCTTATTGGAAAAGACCCTGATGCTGGGAGGGATTGGGGGCAGGAGGAGAAGGGGACGACAGAGGATGGGATGGCTGAATGGCATCACCGACTCGATGGACACAAGTTTGGGTAAACTCCAGGAGCTGGTGATGGACAGGAAGGCCTGGCATGCTGAGGTTCATGGAGTCGCAAAGAGTTGGACACGACTGAGCGACTGAACTGAAGTGTATGCCAAATTGTATGAATAGGGAGGGAACTCGGTTTGAAGTCAGAAAAACCAAATAAGAGCTCTGTCTTTTGTGTGTATGTAACCTTGGAAAACTCAAAGTATTGATTATTAGTTTCCTGTTCTTTGAAATGGAAATAACATCTGCTCTGCTGAATTGAGTGTTATGACAGTCAGATGCGATGGAGACCATGAGAGTGACCTGTGTAAGCTATAAACCACTGCTGCTGGGAGTGATTGTCATGGCTGCTGCAGACCCACACCAGAGAGTTTAGACAAGGCTTGACACCTAATTGGGTCAATGATACTAGCTGTCATTGTTATTAGTTATAGCATAAATTAATTCATGCACTTTTAATAATTTGTGGGCATTCCTTGGTGGTCCAGTCTTTGGGACTTGGCACTTTCACTGCCATGGGCCTGGGTTCAATCCCTGGGTGGGGAACTAAGATCCTGCAAGCCAAGCCGTGCGGCCAAAAAACTAGTAATAATAATTTCCTTGTTTACATACACTAATATACTTTTGAATGCTTTGTTAGCCTAGTTTTTTAGCTTGGGTTAAGTGTGATTATTTCTTTTTGAGTATTTTGTAATTCTCAACTGTGCCTATAATTTCATGCTGGAGAGTTTTAAAATTATCTCTTGCATATGTAATATGTTTTTTATTCACTTTAAATTCTGATTCTTCCTGAGCATTGTAACTGTATACATGGGACATGGCAGATTAATGTCTTTTTTCCAGGATGAAATTCAAACTTCTGCATCCTCTTGTGATGAGACTGAGATACAGACCAGCAGCCAGGAACAAACTGAGAGGGAGCCGGATGACCACGTCACCAAAACCAGAGGAAGGCGTAAGACTGTCCACAGGAGCCCTGACTCGCAGGCAAACGGAAATGTGCAAACTGAAAAGAAGCTACCACCTGTGCCCAATCCGGTATATTATTAGGGAGCTTTCTCTTATTCCCTTATGATATCAGGTGATGATAAACACTGCTCTGAGCTCAGACCCAAGTCTAGCTTTATCATCACACCTCAGGGACTTGCACTCAGGAAGTACTTATTAAGTACTAAGCACAGGGATTTCTCTGGTGGTCCAGTGGCTAGGGCGCCATGCTTTCATGGCCAAGGGCCCAGGTTCAGTCCCTGGTTGGGGAACTAAGATCCCACTAGCTGTGGGGTGCAGCTGAAATAGAAGTATTAAGTTCAAATTAAATGTATGTTAAATAATAGGAACATTCATTAAGTGTTTACTTAAGTGAAGTGTATAATAAATAAGAAAGAAAGAGATATCGGTATCAAATACAATATTTTTTTTTTTCTCCTTCCTAACTTGTGCTGGGCCTGGTGATCAGCTTAGTCTTTGAGCAGTGTGGTCATGTGATTCCAGGCACTTCCCCCACTGGCTTTGAGAGGATTGTGGTTTTATTATCTTTTCATTCATATGTAACTTTTACAAGATGGTCCTAACTTTTATGTTCTAGCTTTGTGTGGGACCTTACTTGTCAGCCTGTCGAGGTCTTTCAGTGTTGGTTTCTCCTCCCTCGGAGAGCCTCCTCTGCCATGTATGCCTTCCAGCTGTCCCTAGTCTCTACTGTGCCCATGCACATTCTCACAACACGTGCTGAGGCAAAGAACCCAACCTGCCATTCAAAAAGAGCTTAGTCTCTTCCTTTTCTTCCTGTAACTCCTTTTCCCCCTCAGTTTGGTACCTATCTTTGGAAGACAGTGATCACTTTTTTTCTTTCCTTTTTTTATGTCTGACTATAGCGGTGTTTTAAATGATACATATTTTTTTCTTTTGGCTGTGCTGGGTCTTTGTTGTGACTTATAGGCTCCTCATTTGCAGTTCACTGGCTTAGTTTCCCTGCAGCATGTGGAATCTTAGTTCCCCAACCAGGGATTGAACCCATGTCCCCTGCACTGGAAGGCGGATTCTTAACCACTGGACTACCAGAGAAGTCCCTAATGATATTTTTTTTAATTGAGGTATAATTGACATATAACACACTATCAGTTTTGGGTGTACAATGTAATGATTCAATATTGGGGGTGATCATTTCACAGTATATACAGAGTTCAATTAACATCCATCTCCTCTCATAGTTAAATTTTTCTTGTGATGAGACCTTTTCAGATTTACTCATGGCAGTTTTCAAATGTGATTACTTGTCATTTAAATCATTTATTTTGTTTTAAAATTTCTAGCAGAATCATTCAGAGATAAAATTATGTGGCCCTACTGAATCCCGAATCAAGAAAAGCATGAAAACCATGTTCTCAGAACTGCTGTAGAAGTTCCTTCTCTACCAAATGAGAGTCAAGGAGATGAGAATGCGGTGTCCTCAGGAAAACATGGAATAGATGGTATGCGAGTAATTTTTTAAAAATCTAAAATTGCTAGGGGGACTGTGCTTTTGTTCCCTACGACTGCCATAATGAAGTGCCACAAACTGGGCAACTTAGAAATTTATCCTGTCACAGTTCTGGAGGCTAGAGTCTAAAATTAAGCTATCAGTAGGGCCATTCTCTTCCACATTGGGGAGAATCCTTCCTGGCCGCTTTGAACCTCTGACGGTGGTTCTAAACCTTGGCTTGCAGCTAAATCTCTGCCTCTTGTTCATGTGGCATTCTCTCTCTGTGTTGTTTTCTTTATATTGTTGGCTTAAAAGGACACCAGTTATATTGGATTGTGTGTGTCATGTCTGGCTCTTTGCAACCCCATGGACTATAGCCCATCAGGCTCCTCTGTTCATGGGATTCTCCAGGCCAGAATATTGGAGAGGTTGCCATTTCCTACTCCAGGGGGTCTTCCTGACCCAGGGATCGAACCCTGCGTCTCTTGCATCTCCTGCATTGGCAGACAGATTCTTTACCACTGCATTACCTGGGAAGCCCAGGTCTATCCCAGTGACTTCAGCTTAAGTTGATTACATCTACAAAGAACCTTTCCAAATAAGGTCATTGCAGAGTTACCAGAGATTAAGACTTCAGCACATCTCTTTCGGGAAAACCATTCCTCCCATTATAGCACTATATAGAATTTCCAAGGGTTCTGCAGTGAGAGCAAAAGTTAGAACCAAGTATACCAGGCTGTCAGGTCACCTTTAACAACTGGTAGAAACCAGATAAGAGTGATAGCTGGCAAGTTTCAGGCAGTTAATCTCTAGGCGGGATGAGGGGAACCCACATTCTACCAATTAGCTCCTTCTGGCCTGCTCCAGAGATAGGTACAAAGCCTGTTAGCCCCCTCGAGTAGGACAATTAAAAGGGTCTTCATGGTCTACCTTCCCAGCAGTGTGACTGTTTTATTATGATGAAGGTATAGTTTACTTAGTCTGTAACCTAAAAGCTTCTCTAAACTTTCTCAACTAAATGTTTGTTTCAGTAAAGCCAGAAGACATCCCTGGCAGTTCAGTGGTTAGGACTCCTTGATTCCAATGAGTGGGGCATGGGTTCTGTCCCTGGTCGGGGAATTAAGATCCAGCATGGTTCATGGTGTGGCCACCAAAAAAAAAAAAGGCCAGAAAACTTCAGTTCCCCTTTACCTAGTAGGACTTGGTGCTTTCTCATTTCATTCCTCAGGAAGCCTGCCAGTTGTAGCAGTGTCTCAGTGTTTGCTTCATCCCAGTAGTCTATCTGGGACCTGATATCTGCCTGAGGGGACTGAGAGAGAAATGATCCACTCATGTCCACCAAGCAGTTTAATACAGAATTTCTAACGCTGAGCATTCCCATCTTCCCCAGCATTTTGAATGTGTTACTAAATTTAGAAAGCTAAAAGAGTAGAGGTTCTGATTCAGTAGGTCTGAGGTAAGCTTGAAATTCTGCAGATTTAATAAGCATCCCCAGGTAATTCTGATGCATGTGCCTCATAAATACACTTTGAAATCCTGAGACGAGGGGAATGTAAAGAAATATGACAGAATCAGAGGTGGGTTTAGAATTACAAATGTCTGGTATTCCACCAATCATGTTGTTGAGAAGACTTACTTCTAGGACCCAGTTTTGAAGGCATGGGAAAAATGAGGGTAGATCCTATAAGTCAGGTTTGCCCACTGAAGTGCAGGCTGTTTGAAGGAGAAAAATCAGATCATGTAGTTTCTGGGGAGAGGAATTTTTTAAATTTTATTTTGACATAATTTTAGACAGTAACAAGAGTTCTATCTATCACCTAGATTTCACAAATATTAATATTTTGCCATATTTGCTTCATTCTTCTACTTATATACATACTTATACGTGTTGTATACATTTTTTCATAAACTGCTTGAATGTTCAGATATATGCCTTTTACCTCTAAATATTTCTGTGTGTTTCTTAAAACATAAGGGCTTTTTCTCACAAATGTAGAGTACAGTTCATATTCCACATGATAGTTAACCTCTAACAAAGAACCACTTGTCAAGGTTTGGTATAGTATCAAAGAAGAATATCCACAGTTATCTTAAAAGGCCATTAAATAGTCTTCACTTTTAATCATATAGCTGTATATGGCAAAATTTGTTTTCATATATTACTTTAGTTCAGTCGCTCAGTCGTCTCCAACTCTTTGTGACCCCATGTATTGCAGCATGCCAGGCCTCCCTGTCCATCACCATCTCCCGGAGTTCACTCAAACTCACACCCGTCGAGTCGGTGATGCCATCCAGCCATCTCATCCTCTGTCGTCCCCTTCTCCTCCTGCCCCCAATCCCTCCCAGCATCAGAGTCTTTTCCAGTGAGTTAACTCTTCGCATAAGGTGGCCAAAGTATTGGAATTTCAGCATTAGCATCATTCCTTCCAAAGAAATCCCAGGGCTGATCTCCTTCAGAATGGACTGGTTGGATCTCCTTGCAGTCTAAGGGACTCTCAAGAGTCTTCTCCAACACCACAGTTCAAAAGCATCTATTCTTCGGCACTCAGCTTTCTTCACAGTCCAACTCTCACATCCATACATGACCACTGGAAAAACCATAGCCTTGACTAGATGAACCTTTGTTGGCAAAATAATGTCTGTGCTTTTGAATATGCTATCTAGGTTGGTCATAACTTCTTCCAAGGAGTAAGCGTCTTTTAATTTCATGGCTGCAGTCACCACCAACCAGAACAATATATCACAATATAGTGTATGCAGAAGCAGATGAGAGAATCCAGCTGCCTTTTATTATCAGATGTTAAAGAAATTGTAAAAGAAAAGAAAAAATAAGCACTCCACTCTTTTTTTATTTAGAAACTTTAATCATTTTAAATTATGTTTTTGGAAAACTCAGCAGTGGCCACAGGACTGGAAAAGGTCAGTTTTCATTCCAATTCCAAAGAAGGGCAATGCCAAAGAATGCTCAAACTACCGCACAATTGCACTCATCTCACATGCTAGTAAAGTAATGCTCAAAATTCTCCAAGCCAGGCTTCAGCAATACGTGAACCTTGAACTCCCTGATGTTCAAGCTGGTTTTAGAAAAGGCAGAGGAAGCAGAGATCAAATTGCCAACATCCGCTGGATCATGGAAAAAGCAAGAGAGTTCCAGAAAAACATCTATTTTGGAAAAGACTCTGATGCTGGGAGGGATTGGGGGCAGGAGGAGAAGGGGACGACAGAGGATGAGATGGCTGGATGGCATCACGGAATGGATGAATGTGAGTCTGAGTGAACTCCGGGAGATGGTGATGGACAGGAAGGCCTGGTGTGCTGCAATTCATGGGGTCACAAAGAATCAGACACGACTGAGCAACTAAACTGAACTGAACTGATAGTGGGTATATTTTTAGTTAATCAAATATCTTTAAATGTCTTAGTTTTAAGTCTAGTATGGTATACATTGATACATAAAAATTCTTTGGAGTCCTCAATTTTTGAGAGTATGGAGGCATCCTGAGGCTAGAAAGTATGAGACTTGATAACTAACCTTATTTAGACAGACCTTATTTAGGTTTCATCCCAGCAATGTCCCTTAAAACAAAGGCAGACTCATCCTTGGCATTTCATTGCCATGCCTCTTTAAACTACTTTAATTTGGAACAGTTCCTCAGCCTTCCTTTGTCTCCCAGTGTGTTGACATTTTTAAAATACAGACCAGTTTCTTAGGTCCTCTGACTAGTTTGCTTAATGTTGTTGATGGTTAGAATCAGATCATGCCCTATTGGCAGGAATCCCGCAAACTAGGACACAGTGTCCTTCATAGTCAGCACCCCAGAGGGCTCAGGTATTGGTTTGTCCTATGACCAGTCTTGTTAACATGCATCACTTGGTTATGGAGGTGTCTGCTAGGTTGTTCCTTTGTTGTAGTTATCATATTTTCATTTATAATAAGCATGCTGTGAAGAGTGGCTCTGACTCTTTACTTATCCTATTTCATGGCCAAGGTCCAAGCAAAAGCCACTGCAGCCCCTCCATCTCTGTCCATTCATTCGTCTTGTTTTCTAGATGCATTGGGAAACGTTAAGGATGTATGACTTCATAAGTAGCATTTCTTGAAAAGTCACTTACACAGTATTTAGTAGATTGCCTCAAGCTAAAAATGATATTAGAATGTAGAAGATAAGTAGAGGGATATAGCAACCATTATACACATCATGATCTTAACTAGATTTAAAGAACAAAGCAAAACAAGCATAGAAGCAAAGGACCTGAGAAAATATACCAGAATAATAGTAGTGTTTCTTAGGCTGGTGGAATTGTATGATTTTTATCGTTCTCATTAAAACATATAGACGTGTTCATAGCAAAAGTTCTGGAAAAGTGTTTTTAAATTTCTGATAGGCTTATATAGCTATACAGGAAGCACAGAATTTCTGTCTGCTTGGAATATGAGTTGAAAATGTTGTGATGCTGTAATTAATTCTTTGTGCTCCTTACATACTAACCTTGGCAGAGACTAGCACGTAAAAATGCTTCATGTTAACTTACATTTTTTAAAATTGAAGTATAATTGTTTTATAGTATTAGTTTCTGTTACATTTCTTCATGGGAATAATTTTTAGAAATATTTCATTAGTTCTGTATCTTTGGATTCAGGTAATGAAGATCCAAGGGTACCTTCAAAAAGAAAGAAGTCTCTCTACACAGATGGATTTTCCAAACCTGGAAAAAATAAAACTGCAAGCACTACTCCAAGTAAGTTACTCTGTTGCCTTTCACATAGAATGTTGATTGTGGGTATATTTAGAATACTTAAAATGCTGTTCAGCATGTATTAGAAATTCTATTACTTATTCTTAATGAGAATGTAATCAATTAGAATAGCACAGAGCGGAGGAAAACTGTTGCCCGTCTTGGCCTGCCTTACAGCCCTGAGCTAAGAATATCTCTTACAGTTGTAAAGCATTGTATAAAAGAAAGAACATAACTCAGAGACCACATTGTGTGTGGCTGCAAGCATAAAATATTCTTCGTCTGCCCCTTTACAGACAAAATTTGCCGATGCTTGGCATAGAGCTTTCTTAGCATTATGCTTAGTCACTCAGTCGTGTCCGACTCTTTTCGACCCCATGGACTGTAGCCTACCAGGCTCCTCTGTCCATGGGGTTCTCCAGACAAGAATGCTGGAGTGGGTTGCCATTCCCTTCTCTTCTTAGCATTATAAAATGTCAAATTTAAGTAAAGGCCATTAATTAATTGGTGGGTGGAGCACAAATCTGTTAATCTTTTCTTATCCTCTGGACTAAACCAAGATGTCAGTAGGCAGTGAAATGGGGAGATTGTCAGTGTTTGATAGTTTATAAGATGAATATGCTTTTCTCCTGAGTTTCCAAAAACCTAATGTTTTGAAATTAAAATTTTAGCAAAAGTGATGTTTGAAGTTGAATATTAGGAATGCTGAGATGAGAATGAATGTTAACAGAAAAACATAAGGAAGGTGAAGAAATGGATTTTGTCTTGTTATTAATTTTCATATATGGGGAAATATTCTAGACTTTAAGAAGCTTCACGAGGCTCGTTTTAAGGAAATGGAGTCCATTGATCAATATGTTGAGAGAAAAAAGAAACATTTTGAAGAACACAATTCATTTAATGAACTGAAGGTATGCTGATAAAATTAGTTCTTAGTGGTACTGTTTGATTTTAATGTTAATACTGTGTATTACATAGCATGGTTAATACAACTAGCTTTCTATTATTCTATTACTGGAATAGATTTGAGTTTACTGTATCTTTATTATTTTAAATTTGTTTTTGAGAATTTTCAAAACCCTCCAGATAAAGCAGTGAATCTTTACTATAAAAAATAGTTAAAGAAAAAACATTAAGAATATAATATAACTTTTTAAAATTTTTTAAATAGAAAAATATTTAAACAGTAAAATAAAAAAGAACAAAAGAAAGGAAGAATTCCAAAATAGCAATAAGTTACTCTGTTTTCCACAATCAGACATTGTACCTATCACTTTTGTTGGGGAAAAACTGATTTATGGCTGAAGCCACCTTCTTTTCCTGTCTCTAACCCAAAGGGAAAAGGGGTGACTAACAGTGGCTAGCTTGAAGGCTTACTATCATAACTGAGCTCCCTGGATTGGGGGCCTTAAGACCAGACAGTGTTGAACTCAAACTCTTTTGAGTAAGAGAAGGTGAAGTCAACCCTGAGGTTGAGTTAGCAGAAGAGTAGTGAGTTAATAAGATCCCAGGAAGTTTATGTTACTGTCTTAATGGTATCTAGTGTTAAAGGGGTGCCTCACATTTGGATGGGAAACATTTTTTAATTTAATAATACATAATAGTGGAAGTGAAGTTGCTCAGTCATGTCCGACTCTTTGCAACCCCATGGACTGTAGCCTACCAGGCTTCTCCATCCATGGGATTCTCCAGGCAAGAATACTGGAGTGGGTTACCATTTCCTTCTCTAGGGGATCTTCCCGACCCAGGGATCAAACCCGGGTCTCCTGCATTAGAAGGTGAAGGTGAAGTCGCTCAGTCGTGTCCGACTCTTTGCGACCCCGTGGACTGTAACCTACTAGGCTTCTCCGTCCATGGGATTCTCCAGGCAAGAATACTGGAGTGGATTGCCATTTCCTTCTCCAGGGGATCTTCCTGACCCAGGGATCGAACCCGGGTCTCCCACATTGGAGGCAGACGCTTTAACCTCTGAGCCACCACCTGCCTATTTCTCAAAGAATTTGAGCCACTTTGTGGTATTACAGCACAATACAGTATAAAGCTGTTCTAAAAAGGGCAGAAAATGAGCATTGTTAGCAGGTACAATGTCTGCTATATCAGTTACTGAGTTGAGTTTTGAGTTTTCTGATACCCGTGGCAATGGGGAAATGCACTGGATAATAAGCTCTAAATAATTAAAAAAAAAAAAATGTGGTTCTTAGAGACTTAATCTTGGATAATAAATGTTCACTTGAACAGTGTTTATAAAACCACTGTTACCACGGTTAAAGACAGTGTTATCAACCTTCTAGCAAGCAGGAGCATTCCCACCCAAGTCAAGGCATTAAACATCTCCATCCCTTCACACTGATCTAATAACATGGGTGGACAATCCAGAGAAGAAATACTCAGTGTGTCCATAAGGAGACTTTTAAATTTTAACAAGGGCTAAGTTTCACAGCATTCATTACTGAATACCCTGGGAGTGAGGGAGAAGGGGAGTGGCCTGCTGATGCTTTACAGAAAGTAGATAACTTCTTTGCACAGGCATGAGCTAGCTGCAAATATGCCTGGAAGAGAGCCACTCATTTTCCTTACCATGAAGCTGAGTCTACTTAAAAACTTTATTAAAAGTCAAGCTTTCTGTACACATGATACAGATGAATTAATTTTCTAGGTAAAAGTTAAGGGCAGAACAACTGCTTTAACCATAAACTTGAGTGTAGCCTTGAAGATGTGTTGAATAAATGAGTAGCTTATCTTGTTTCTTAGTTGACAGTCCCATCTGAATGAGTTTAGTTCTACAAATCCCACCCCAGTGTCACTGTTTAATCAGGAATTAGCTGATGAGATGTGCTATTTGGTATGATCTGTTTGCAGACTAAATAAAAAACAATGATAGTGACTTCACCATAGCTAGTATGGTTTTCTTAACAGTTGATATGTTTGGGGGTTGGTCTTTTGGAGAGTGATGGACAGGAAGAAGTGAGCAGAGATCTAGAGAGAATCATCTGGCTGTGGCTAATGACTGTCTCCATGACTAGTTGCCCGATGGCTCCTCTGCAATGGGATCCCACACTTCATGCCCCAAGACGCCTGTTTACTTTGCTAACAGTGGGAATGATCAAATTTTTAAATCTTTGATAATATATGGAAAAAAAATTGAATTTGCATTTCTCTGATCATCAGATGTTATTTGTTCATGTTACAAATCTTTGTATGATATAATTGGCAGGTTTTCTGTGAATTTGCTTTCTCTTAATTTTTGCCAATTTATGAGCCACTTATCTATATGAATGACGAATATTATGTATTATGTGTTCTAAATACTTTCCTATAGTTTATCTTTTTAACTGTACTAATGGTATCTTACCTTGTGGAAGGTTTTATTGTTTTATTAAACTTTACAACTTTTACTTTTAAAACTGAGGGAAAGTTTTATGTTGCCCTTCCTGTCCCAAGATCATAAAAATACACTTTTATTTTACCGCTTTTATTATTTTCCCTATGTTAATCTTTAACCCACATTTTTATTTTTATGTATGTTATGACTGAGCTCCTTGCTTTGTTATAACAGGATTTTTTTGCTAAAAGAAAAGAGAAATTTATTAGATACATTGCAAACAAAATAGTGCTACTAGAGTCAGCATAATATTCTACCTGAAAAGCCAGAAAGATTGTTACTCACTGTGAGTAGAATCACTTAAACATTTTAAGTTGCTCAAGCAAAGATGCAGAGTTGATGGTTTTGGCACCAAGTGAATTGTGAGGAGACAGTGTAGAAAGTGGGAATTTTAGGAGAAAGAAGAAAACAAATGGTGTGATTACATATAATAGTATACTTAATACATCTAACCTGAGTTCTTAGCTTACAGTAAAGATACATATTTACTAAATATTTTATTTTTAAATTTGTCTTACAACAAGAATCTCTTCTGCGTGTGTGTTGAAATGAGAACTTAATGTAATTCTCTGCTTCGTTGTATTATTTCATTGGCTATAATCAGAATGTTTCTTTTGGCTCTGCATTGTCAATTCCAGTAGTCCTATTTCTGTTGTCAGTTATTGAAGTTAGATTTCTTCTGCCTGCCGCAGAGCTTAGACTAATGATAGTAAACCATTCCATCATTCTTTGTGCTTTGACTATATCTAAAAAAGATAACATAAGTGAAACCCTTCCCTGCTGTTTTACAGAGAGCATTCCCTTTCTTCTCTTCTTTTTCTTTAGGTTTTTAAAAAAAGAACTTTAAAAAGCTATTGGAGAGCTAGGATTGGGTTGGGGAGTAATTATTTGTAGATTTCATAAGCTTTTTACACAGTAGGTTCTTCTTTGAGTTTATATTTAATAGACTGCATATCATGCTGTCAAAGGAACCATCTTTCCAAGAAAACCATTTATCCGCCGTCTCTGGCCATGGGGTACTGTTTAGCCACCTGCTCTCTCTAGTGAGAAAATACCTGGGGACATGGGAGCTGCAAAGGGCTTTCTGTAACACAGCACAACTAAAAGTTTCTGTTAAATCAGAGCCATCTTAGCAGCACAGGTGTAGAAAACCGCCCAGCCTGCCAGGCAGATAGGATGGGGTGAGGTAGTAGACAAGGAAGGATGACAGGGTTAAAGTGAGGATGAAATGGGATGAATGAGGCACTCTCCTGCACTTTGCCCAGGAGACAATACTGTCAAAGAGGCCAGGCTTTAATGTGCTGCATTACAGGTTCTCCAGAGGCAGCCCATCATTAAGGGAGTGCTGGCAACTCCAGTTCCTGCACGAGGAAGACTCTCCGTGGCTTGTACCCCCGGCAGCCAGCAGCGCTCGCAAGGCCGGCCCCACGCAGGCCGGAGCACCTTGTGTGTGAAGGGGTCAGCCAAGCAGTCTGCTCTCTCGGCAGCTAAGATGAATGTCAGGTAAAGAAGAGCTCCCAACTGGAATCCAGGGTGAGGTCTCAAAGGCTTTACTGCTTTTCATGCATTTCAGGAGGACTACATCAAATGTTTTAGAGTGGATGAAAAAGGAGAAAGGATTGGAATAGAACAGCAAACATTTTAAGTTAATCTTTTTTCCTTTAAATTTGTGTTTTCTTGTTTTATCCAACTTTCCTAACATTTGATTCATAAGTAAAGATAGAAAAGATAATATGGATATTTTACTTTATTAATTTAATGTATGTCTGCAAAGGAATTTTTCCATTGACTTAAATATCAAGTTGAAGCTGAAAATGTCTCAATGTGGTGAACGGAAGAACTGACTCATCCTGAGGTGTGAACACTCTAGCCCGCTAGGCAGTGCAGCAGCATAGCCATCTCATGCCCTGTTCATCCCTGTTTCCTTTGCTTATGCCTTTCCTGGCATCAGGGTAGTCCTCAGCTGTGACGGTCCCCACAGAGGAAGATCTTCAGGCTCCTTTTTTCTTTATTAAGGGCATTGCTGCATTTAATAGAAGTGGTGCATGGTAATACTTCCCCAGCATGTGCAATAACAGACATAGTTTTTAAAACCTGAAAAACGCCCTTGAGTTTGGAATTCTATTTATTGAGTTAGCTTGGAATATGAGGTACCTATGCTTGGCAGTTCTGATTGTATTTATTAATATTTAAGAACACCATGGTCAAGGGCTAGTCCTTGCTTCCTGCAGGGTACAGACAGCCTGGACACAGTGGCAGAACCACTCCTACACATCTACTTTCTTAATTCTGTTGTAGAGTCTTAGTGGTCTCCCAATCCCTCTGACTTGCGCTCATCAGGAGGAGAAACAAAGCTTCTTCAAGTACACCTGAAACTAGAGGCCCTTAGGTGTCTCCTTTGAATCCTGCTTTATACTGTCATTTGCCAAGGCAGGGAGAGTAGACAGTATAAAACCATATTTTACAAGTAACAGAAGTTGATAAATGACTTGCTGTAGCTTCATTGTTTAAAAACATTCACATTCTGTGAAAGAGGTTCATTTGTATAACAGGTTATACTGAGGCCCTTTCAGTGCTTGGTGATGGGTAGGTGGTGGTGTTTATAAGTGCAGCCCAAGTTACTCTTGACACAAGTACTCATGTCTTATTCTCTTCTGTCCTATTTAGGTTTTCAGCTGCTACTAAAGATAATGAGCATAAGCGTTCACTGACCAAGACTCCAGCCAGAAAGTCTCCATATGTTACCATGTCTGGGAATACCCCAAAAGGCCAGGCTGTGCTCGGGAACCACAAGTTAAAGACCACAAGGGGTGAATCTGTTGCTGGTAAAGAGACAACCCCCCCCACACACACTTCTGCTTCATTTTTAAGCCATGTAACATCCTAATAGGATTGTTTCCTTAAAGCCTCTCCATATCTATAGAATCAAAAGCAAAAATTTCTCCATAGCATTTATACTTGTGAGGGAAATGCCAGAGACACAGACGAAAACCTGATACCTCTGCCCAAGGTCTTCATCCTGTCTAAGACAAGCCCCAAGACGGTGACCCTCCCTGGAGAACATTTGGCCCACTCTGGTACTCTTGCCTGGAAAATCCCATGGATGGAGGAGCCTGGTGGGCTGCAGTCCATGGGGTCGCTAAGAGTCGAACACGACTGAGCGACTTCACTTTCACTTTTTACTTTCATACATTGGAGAAGGAAATGGCAACCCACTCCAGTGTTCTTGCCTGGAGAATCCCAGGGACGGGGGAGCCTGGGGGCTGCCATCTATAGGGTCTCACAGAGTCGGACACGACTGAAGCGACTTAGCAGCAGTAGAGATTAGAGGGAGGATCACGGCACTCATAGCCTCTGAATGGTCCTACCAGACCCTGAAACTAACAGGACCCAGAGTTCGTGGAATAAATGCCATGCTGTTGACTGGTAGTAGGGTGTATAAGCCAGAATGAGCCATATAAACAATCTTCTACACCCTGTCGACTTAATCATCGCCTACAAAGACCAAGTGGTTTTCGAAAGAACACTGCAATAGCAGTGTGAGGGTTTAAAACATTATCACCAACAGGTTAAGGCCTGTATTGGAACTGAGTATATCAAAATTCTCTTGAGAGTTCTGCTGAATGTCAGGCAAGAGGGGCCTTGGTTCCCTGAGACCAGAGTAATCCAGCAGGAGTTCAGACTAGAGGAGAATATTGTTGTTGGTAATAATCAGTGTTGAGACTGTGGATTTTTTCATGCCTTTCACACCTAAATTAAAGATCAAATAGTGAGACTGACAACTACATTTCAAGAGAGAGTGCAGAGGTAGGAACAGAAAATTTATGATTCTTTCTGTATATCACCTCTCTCATTTCCATTTACCCTTAATCTTTTCTATACCAGCAAGCAAACATTCCATATAACATTCTAAATCATCCTGTAAAAGGGGAAGAAAGTTTGGGCAGAAAGCAGAGCTAAAAAAATGAAGAATAAACTTCCTTAAGATGAGACTCTTGTCATTTTACATGGGACATGAGCCACTGAGCAGCAGCACCTGCCTGATACCGAGCAAGGAGCCACAAATGCCCACAGATAAGGCCACGAGGAAGAATCTCCCTCTATGCCATATCCTGAGTTTTCTCCTCTAGGTCACTCAGGAGTGTGCCCAGTCGGGATGGGATAGTTTTCTTTCCCCAGTTATCAAATACAAATTTCATGTAGATGAAATCAAACTGATTTGTTTCTAATAATTTACTTTTTTCACTCTGTATGTTTCAAGAACCATACTGATAAATGAGCTAAGTTCATTCATTTTCACTGTGTTTTTCAATGGTATGGCTATATTTCAACTTGTCCATTTTATTGCTCATGGACCCATTTGGTATTTCTTTTATTTTTTAATATTTATTTACTTCCTTATTTTTGGCTGTGTTGGGTCTTACTGCAGCACATGGGCTCCAGAGTGCGTGGTCCATAGCTGTGGTGGACAGTAGATGAGGTGAGCTGGCTTAGGTGCCCTGCAGCCTGTGGCATCTCAGTTCCCCACCCAGGGATCAAGCCTGTGCCCCTGTGAACAATTTTTATTGTTTTATATAGTATAATTATGACCATTGTGGAACACATCTCCCATCCATGTATGAGAGTTTCTCAAAACTAGGAGGTCTGCTGGATAGTAAGGTGTGCAGACACTTAGGTTACTGGTTGAATTGTACCAGTACCTCCTCTCATTAGCAGAGTGACAGCCCCATTGCTCCCCTCCTTACCAACACTTGATAGCAACACAGTGGAATGGCTTCAGCACCGGGGCTTTGTGCTTTTCTGTGTTGTTCTAGGTGTTCCTAGATCCTGGTTACTTGTTCACATATTCAGGCAAGTACCAACATTTGACAGTGGCCTGAATGCAACCTGTAAGGGGAAAGGATTATGAAATGTGTCAGATATATGCTGCCCAACTGTAGCAAAAATGTGGCTTACCAAATTACACCATTCTGGTATGTTTTTAACTTTATGTTACAAAAATTCACATTTTTCACATTCACTTTCTGTAACAGCCTTCATTAGTGAAAACTGGAGCCATGGATCTTTTAATCTCTATGTGATTATGTTCCCTGCAGGCTTTCTCTGTTTCTGTTAATGAAAATGTCACTATTAATAAAATATAACTTTTTAAAAGGGTAGGGAATTCCCTGGTGGTCCAGTGGTTGGGATGCCGAACTTCCACTGTGGAGAGTGCAGGTTCTATCCCTTGGTTAGGGAACTAAGATCCAGCATGCTATGCAGTGCTGCCCAAAAAAAGGGTAAATAATATCAGGCAAACAGCCTAAAATTTACCCAGTTAATTTTTTTTAGTTGAAATATAGTTGATTCAGTGTTATGTTACTTTCAGGTATACAGCAAAGTGATTCAGTTATACATATAAAAATATATATATATATATATATATATATATAAAACCTTTTTCAGATTCCTTTCCCTTTTAGGTTATTACAAAATATTGAATATAGTTCCCTGTGCTATATAGTAGGTCCTTTTTTAGGTTATCTATTTTATATGTAGTAGCATGTTTATGTTAATCCCAAAGTCCTAATTTATCCTTCCCACCCAATTAAATCTTAAAACAGAATTCTAAACTCCTGTTGATCCTAGGAAATGTCACAGTTTGGGGAGCTGCTGACAGGGAGACAAATCTCAGGAGTTAGTTCTCCTCAGTAACTCTCTTCTCTCCGTTTCTCCTTTTTAACCCTACTTCTGTTTCAGGCTGTTCATATTAAATTCTATTTAAGATTGAGCAGTGATACTTTAATAAAATAAAACTTTAGCAGGTCTTTTATTCTAATTAAACCCTTGGATTTGTTATTTTAGTTATTACCCCGTTCAAGTTGACAACTGAGGCAGCGCAGACTCCAACCTCCCATAAAAAACCAGTGTTTGATCTCAAAGCAAGTTTGTCTCGTCCTCTCAACTATGAGCCACACAAAGGTATGTGGGAATGTTTTGAGGTTCAAGAGTTAAGATTAAACAGTTATGCATCTGAGGATATGAAAAATCCTAGTGACCCAGTGGAAGCCATACTTAGCCTAGAATTCTAGCCTCTGCCCTGTGTCCACGTGACCCATAATTTAAAAACTGTCCATTGAACAAATACTAAATAATTCACTTATATTTTTGTTAACCAAAGACAGTTTCTAATCAGTGTTGCTAAAAAGCATTAATAAAACTTCAGCCAAAATCAAGGAACTTGAGTATTTCTATGGGTAAATGAATGTTTTCTTTATAGTTTTTAAAGGATCCTAGGCTGAGGACCACTGGTCAAACCACCTGGGACATTTATTGGCTAAATGTCTTTGGGCATATATTAAAGTATCTTCACATGCACTTAAAACATCAGCAATTAATGTGATCTATATGTCCGTGCTTCTGGAATTATTTTAAAACAAACTTCCTATAACTAATCTTAATGCAACAAATATGATAAAAACTAAGTCTTATTTAGAGGTAAAAGTCAAGCTGAAACATGGTTTAAAAAAACTTCTCCCACTGCATTTTTCCTCCCCAAGTTTTCCCATCTGTGGCAATGGCACTTCTCTAACCAAGTGTCAGGGCAGACGTCTGGGAGTGATCTTTGGCTGTCTACTCTCCTTGACACCATATGTAGGCCTTTCAACTCCATCTTTGAAAGTGATTTATAAATTGACCATTTTTCACCCCTTTATGGCTACTGCTTTTGGTCCTAGTCACATCATCTTATTGAACTTCTACAATAGCCTTTTGGCCCCACTACAACCTTAAAAACGAATCAGCACATCAGTGCCTTGCTCTGGACCTCCTAAGGTTTACCATCTCTCTTCCACCCTCATTTCATTGTCTCCTCCCTTCTCTGACTCTGTGCCAATCACACTGGTGTTTCAGCTCCTCAGACACATTCATCTCATTCCCTCCTTTAGGTCTTTGAATTTGTTATCCCCCTGCTCCACCAAGAATACTATTCCCATTGATCTTTGCACAGCTTGCTCCCTTTTTTTAATGAGGCATCCACTTGACTGTCACCAATCTAGGAAGGTCTTCTTTGTCTAGCCCCCGCCCCCTACCTCACACACACACACTGTTTACTCCTTAAGTGCAGTTCAGTCGCTCAGTTGTGTCTGACTGTTTGTGACACCATGGACTGCAGCACACCAGCCTTCCCTGTCCATCACCAACTTGCGGAGCTTGCTCAAACTCATGTCCACTGAGTCGGTGATACCCTCCAGCCATCTCATCCTCTGTCGTCCCCTTCTCCTCCTGACTTCAATCTTTCCCAGCATCAGGGTCTTTTCCAGTGAGTCAGTTCTTCGCATCAGGTGGCCAAAGTATTGGAGCTTCAGCTTAGCATCAGTACTCCCAATGAATATTCAGGACTGATTTCCTTTAGGATGGACTGGTTTGATCTCTTCGCAGTCCAAGGGACTCTCAAGAGTCTTTTCCAACACAACAGTTCAAAAGCATCAATTCTTCAGTGCTCAGCTTTCTTTTTTAGTCCAACTCTAACATCCATACATGACTACTGGAAAAATCATAGCTTTGACTAGATGGACCTTTGTTGGCAAAGTAATGTCTCTGCTTTTTAATATGCTAAGCTGGTCATAGCTTTTCTTCCAAGGAGCAAGCGTCTTTTGATTTCATGGCTGCAGTCATCATCTGCAGTTAATTTGGTGTCCAAGAAAATAAATCTGTCACTGTTTCCATTGGTTCCTCATCTATCTGCCATGAAATAATGGGACCGGATGCTATGATCTTAGTTTTTTGTAAATGTTGAGTTTTAAGCCAGCTTCACCCTCCTCTTTCACTTTCATCAAGAGGCTCTTTAGTTCCTCTTCACTTTCTGCCATAACAGTGACATCATCTGCATATCTGAGGTTATTGATATTTCTCCTGGTAATCTTAAGTCCAGCTTGTGGTTCATCCAACCCGGCATTTCACATGATGTACTCTGCATATCAGTTAAATAATCAGGGTGACAATATACAGCTCTGACATACTCCTTTCCCAATTTGGAACCACTCTGTTGCTCCATGTTCAGTTCTAACTATTGCTTCTTGACCTGCATACAGATTTCTCGGGAGGCAGGTAAGGTTGTCTAGTGTTCTCATCTTTTGAAGAATTTTCCAGTTTGTTGTAATCTACATGGTCAAAGGCATAATCAATAAGGGAAAAGTAGATGATTTTCGGGAACTCTCCAATGGGTGTTGGCAATTTGATCTCTGGTTCCTCTCTGCCTTTTCTAAATCCAGCTTGAACATCTGGAAGTTGATTCACGTACTGTTGAAGCCTGGCTTGGAGAATTTTGAGCCTTATTTTGCTAGCGTGTGAGATGAGTGCAATTGTGCGGTAGTTTGAACATTCTTTGGCTTGCCCTTCTTTGGGATTGGAATGAAACCTGACCCTTTCCAGTCCTGTGGCCACTGCTGAGTTATCCAAATTAGCTGGCATATTGAGTGCAGCACTTTTACAGCATCATCTTTCAGGATTTGAAATAGCTCAACTGGAATTCCATCACCTCCACTAGCTTTGTTTGTGGTGATACTTCCTAAGGCCCACTTGACTTCGCATTCCAGGATGTCTGGCTCTAGGTGAGTGATCACACCGTCATGGTTATCTGGGTCATGAAGCTCTTTTTTGTATAGTTCTTCTGTGTATTCTTGCCACCTCTTCTTAATATCTTCTGCTTCTGTTAGGTCCATACCATTCCTGTCCTTTATTGTGCCCATCTTTGCATGAAATGTTCCCTTGGTATCTCTAATTTTCTTGAAGAGATCTGTAGTCTTTCCCTTTCTATTGTTTTCCTCTATTTCTTTGTATTGATCAGTGAGGAAGGCTGTCTTATCTCTCCTTGCTATTCTTTGGAACTCTGCATTCAAATGGGTATATCTTTCCTTTTCTCCTTTGCTTTTTGCTTCTCTTCTTTTCACAGCTATTTGTAAGGCTTCCCCAGACAGACATTTTGCTTTTTTGCATTTCTTTGCCATGGGGATGGTCTTGATCCCTGTCTCCTGTTCAATGTCACGAACCTCATTCCATAGTTCCATACCATTCCTGTCCTTTATTGTGCCCATCTTTGCATGAAATGTTCCCTTGGTATCTCTAATTTTCTTGAAGAGATCTGTAGTCTTTCCCTTTCTATTGTTTTCCTCTATTTCTTTGTATTGATCAGTGAGGAAGGCTGTCTTATCTCTCCTTGCTATTCTTTGGAACTCTGCATTCAAATGTGTATATTTTTCCTTTTCTCCTTTGCCTTTCACTTCTCTTCTTTTCTCAGCTATTTGTAAGGCCTCCTCAGACAGCCATTTTACCTTTTTGCATTTCTATTTCTTAGAGATGGTCCTGATCACTGCTTCCTGTATACAATGTCACGAAACTCCGTCCACAGTTCTTCAGGCACTCTAGCAGATCTATCTCTTGAATCTGTTTGTCACGTCCATTGTATAATCATAAGGGATTGAATTTAGGTCATACCTGAATGTCTAGTGGTTTTCCGTACTTTCTTCAATTTCAGTCTAAATTTGGCAATAAGGAGTTCATGATCAGAGCAACAGTCAACTCCCGGTCTTGTTTTTTTGCTGACTTGTATAGAGCTTCTCCATCTTCTGCTGCAAAGAATATCAATCTGATTTCCGTACTGACCATCTGGTGATGTCCATGTGTAGTCTTCTCTTGTGTTATTGGAAGAGGGTGTTTTGCTGTAAACAGTGTGTTCTCTTAGCAAAACTCTGTTAACCTGTGCCCTGCCTTATTTTGTGCTCCAAGGCCAAATTTGCCTGTTACTCCAGATATCTCTTTACTTCGTACTTTTGCATTCTAGTCCCCTATGATGAAAAGGACATCTTTTTTGGGTGTTAGTTCTAGAAGGTCTTGTAGGTCCTCATAGAACCGTTCAATTTCAGCTTCTTCAGCATAACTGGTTGGGGCATAGACTTGGATTACTGTGATATTAAATGGTTTGCCTTGGAAACAGAGAGAGATCATTATGTCATTTTTGAGATTGCACTCAAGTACTGCATTTCAGACTCTTTTGTTGACTATGAGGGCTAGTCCATTTCTTCTAAGGCATTCTTGCCCACAGTAGTAGATATAATGGTCATCTGAATTAAATTCACCCATTTCCATCCATTTTAGTTCACTGATTCCTAAAATGTTGATGTTCACTCTTGCCATCTCCTGTTTGACCAGTTCTAATTTGCCTTGATTCGTGGACCTAACATTCCAGGTTCCATGCAATATTGTTCTTTACAGCATCGGACTTTACTTCCATCACCAGTCACATCCACAATTGGGGGGTGTTTTTGCTTTGGCTCCAGCTCTTCATTCTTTCTGGAATTATTTCTCCACTGATCTCCAGTAGCATATTGGGCACCCACCTACCTGGGGGTTTCATCTTTCAGTGTCGTATCTTTTTGCCTTTTCATACTGTTCATGGGGTTCTCAAGGCAAGAATACTGAAGTGGTTTGCCATTCCCTTCTCCAGTGGACCAGGTTTTGTCAGAACTCTCAACCATGACCCGTCCGTCTTGGGTGGCCCTACATGGCACAGCTCATAGTTCCATTCCGTAGTCTTATGTTTCTTCATAGCACTGCCTGATGTTACCCTACTTGACAATTACCTGCCTCTACCATTGGAAAACAGCAAGAATTGTTGACTTCTTGGTTCACTGCTCTGTCCGTAGTACCCAGGAGAGTCCCTTGCACACACCAGGTTCTCCAGAAGTATTTGTCGTGGGAATGACTGATCCCCCTAACTTCTACTGATGGTAGGAAACCTGGTTTAGAGCTTCACCTGTGCTTGTTATTTTAGATCCTAGACAAACCATTTAATTCCTTTATGAAAGTTTTCTTCATAGCACTGCCTGATGTTACCCTACTTGACAATTACCTGCCTCTACCATTGGAAAACAGCAAGAATTGTTGACTTCTTGGTTCACTGCTCTGTCCGTAGTACCCAGGAGAGTCCCTTGCACACACCAGGTTCTCCAGAAGTATTTGTCGTGGGAATGACTGATCCCCCTAACTTCTACTGATGGTAGGAAACCTGGTTTAGAGCTTCACCTGTGCTTGTTATTTTAGATCCTAGACAAACCATTTAATTCCTTTATGAAAGGGAAAATAAACAAGTACTACTTCGGTGGTTACTGAGAGGGTCAAATGATGCAGCAAGTGTGAAAGTCCTTTTTATAAAATGAGAAACACTGCAAATGACAATCACTGGTACTCAGAAACAGGCCAAACTATGCCAGTAAAGTAATACATAAACATCTGGAAATTTGGTCACAATTCTAAAGCCAACAAAATAGTCCTCCTTGTTCTGTTCCAAATACACGGCAATAGGTAACATTAATAAACTATTAAAGATGAAATACTATACTATTAAACATACCTATGCAGTCTTGGGATTAAACTACCTAGTTGTTATGGCTGCTTTGATGTGCTGTGTAATTGGATTCAGTATTAAGAGGCTTTTGGGGTTTTTTTTTTTATTAAGATTTTTTTGTGACTTTCCAAGGATTAAAATGTCGAAGAGGGAATTCCTGGTGGTCTAGTGGTTAGGACCCTGTGCTTCCACTGCAGGGGCCTGAGTTCAACCCTAGTTGAGGAACCTAGGATCCCACAAGCCATGCAGTGTAGCCAAAAAAGAAAAAAACTTTTTAAAGTAGAAGACACTTGTTTTTAGAGGAAAAGAAAGTAATGTCTATCTGTGGAATATTCAACTGAAATTAATAGAATTATACTAGCAAATGTCTAAAAGCAAAGTATAAATGTTGATAGCAAGCAGGTACCACAAGTAAGAGAAAATTAAATTATAAATACAAGAATCTTCTTAAATCTGTTTGTCTCTGTCCTAAACTAGGAAAGCTGAAACCATGGGGACAGTCTAAAGAAAACAATTCTCTACGTGAGCATGTCAACAGAGTTAGCTTCCACCAGAAAACTTATAAACAACCTCGTCTCCAGACCAGGTAAGAACATAACTATTCAGTTCTATAATTCTTTTAATTTGGAAAACTCTATATAAAAGCAGTCTTTGGGACAGAGTCACAGAAATAGTGGAGTTTAAAAAGAAGGTAGAAGTGGAATCATACACAGCACTTAAAGTGCATGTGCCTAGGCAGTATCACAGTGGCCTCTAACTCGGCAGGCGTGAGATGGCACCTGCACATCGGCATTGTTCCTGAAGCTCTGCGGGTGATTCAGAAGGACCCAGATTCAGAGCACTGCTCTTACATGACCTATCTACCCAAACAATGCACCTGGATGTCCCTCCAGATATCACTCATGTGCCCAGGGCACCTAAGTATGCAGACAGATGTAAATTCTCACACCCAGGGAAACCAGGCTTACTAGGCTTCAAGGCCCTGCACAGGGGGAAACCCCAGTGTGATCCTTAGAGGCTTCTTTCTGCATGAAAACTAAGTTAGTGCCAGAGTCTGTCCTGGGCTGCAGCTGGTCCTGGTTTGGTCGATTCCCTATGAGATACCCTCCTGACACAGATTTACCTATCATTTGACTGGACAGCTACCACCAAGACCTTAGTATTTGCTATTAAAATCACTAACATGATTCTGGGCCTTTTTCTTCCCTCTTAATTCCTTCCCTCAAAAATCACAGTTGGCTTAAGTCCGTAGATCCTTGTTCCAATGTTAGCACTTTCTTAGACAATGTGATTTTGAGCTTGAATTCTGACTTCCACAGATAGAGCTTTCTCACTTAAAACAAACTAAAAAAATCTACAGGGGTTGGATTCACTCTCCAAGCTGTCTTCTGGTTCTAATTTCATGCTTGGTTTTAGAATGCTGCTTTACATCAGGAAAAAAATTTTTTCTAGCCTTTTTACGTAAGTGACTTACAGGTGTGGTTTCCATTACACAGACCACTGGTCACGAGCAGAGTGTCCTGTAAAAGTGAATTTTACACTGGATGTCATTTCAAGTTTGGACATTATGCTAACCACAGGTGCTTTAAAGTGGTCTGGACCTTCACCAGAGCCTAACATATAACCTGTCCTTTTGTAGGGAGGAACAACGAAAGAAACATGAGCAGGAGCGAAAGGAGAAGAAAGAAAAGGTCCTGGGAGTTCGAAGGGGCCTCATTATAGCTGAACGTTCATAATTTAACATCCTGTAAATATTTTTTTCCTCTGAACCTTTTGTAAATATTTTTATACTGTCCTATTAGTCAGAAGACATTTTTCTGCTCTTATCTTTGTTCATATACATATATGTAGTGCGTATGGCTTCTTCACATGCTATATCCCTGAAAAGACATTACCTTTAAAACTCACAAACTCTTCTGAAATACTTTTTACCTAAGCCCCTACACAACTAACTCAGTTTTCTACAAAAGACCCATCATAGATTCTTGACCTAGATTTTTAAAGTCAAGTGCCCTCTGCTGGCTCTAGTAACAGAACTTCAGTCCTCTTCTAGGCAAAAGCATTTTCCTGATGGTAGCCAATTATAACACATACTTGAGTAGAAATTGAACAAGTTATGAATATGGTAAGCTGTGAAAGGCCACCTCTTCATCCTCTAGAGAATCTAGTAATCTTACTGAAACTGTAGGCCATTTGGGTTGGTAAGACATCAGTATTTTTCTTCATTTAAGCTTTTGTGTACTTCATGTAATTGTCAATTACGTATCTCTGTATTCTTAAAAACTTAACTATAGCTCATTCTAGCCTGGCTTATTTAGAAATACACAGGACCATATTGAAAGTTGGGGATTGCGGCTTTAAGGATTATTTGCTCTGTCAAACTGGTATCTTACTCGATTTATGAAAAAGACTAGAGTTGCTTAGTATCATATTCATGTTTGTTGCACCCAGTGGAGTGTCTGCGTTTTGTACGGCTTGAGATTTTCATGAATAAAATTTTTTCCCACGGTGGTAAGATTCATTCTTTGTAAATGTAATTGGTTTCCAAAATTTGCTTGACCAGCCAAGACTAATAAGAGTTGACTTGTACTTTTTGTGCATCCTTTCTTGACCTCCTGCTCCTGGAAGAAATGATTATGTCTTCCGTATTTTCACAGCACCTGTCAGATTCTATTAAACTTATTTTTATACACATATAAGCCCAAGAGAATGTATCTTACTCGATTTATGAAAAAGACTAGAGTTGCTTAGTATCATATTCATGTTTGTTGCACCCGAGTGGAGTGTCTGCGTTTTGTACGGCTTGAGATTTTCATGAATAAAATTTTTTCCCACGGTGGTAAGATTCATTCTTTGTAAATGTAATTGGTTTCCAAAATTTGCTTGACCAGCCAAGACTAATAAGAGTTGACTTGTACTTTTTGTGCATCCTTTCTTGACCTCCTGCTCCTGGAAGAAATGATTATGTCTTCCGTATTTTCACAGCACCTGTCAGATTCTATTAAACTTATTTTTATACACATATAAGCCCAAGAGAACATAGCACAGAATATGGCATACTCCTGGGTGCTCAATAAACTCAGATTTTGCTATCAAGAGGCAAAGACCAGATCAATCAAGAAATGTCTGTCAACTACCCTGCTACTGTGAAGGGAAAATGATAACTATTTTGGAAAACAGCTTTGTAGTTTCTTTAAAAATTTAAATATTACATCTATCAGATGACCCAGAAATTTTCCTAAGAAATGAAAACATTTGTCAACACCAAAACATGCAAATATTTATAGCACTTTTATTCACAGTAGCCAAAAAGTAGAGAGAAATCCAACTGTCAATGAATGGATTAAAAAACACCAAAAAATGAAATACTGATAATGCAAAGTAGATGAACATCAAAGCCATTATGCTAAGTGAAAGAAGCCAGACACAAACTTACACAGAAAGTAGATCAGTGATTATGGGGCTGAGATGGGAATGAAGAGTTTAGGTGTTTTAGTCACTAAGTCGTGGCTGACTCTTGAGACCCCATGGAGTATAGCCTGCCATGCTCCTCTGTCCATGGGATTTCCCAGGCAAGGATACTGGAGCGGGTTGCCATTTCCATCTCCAAGGGATCTTCCTGACCCAGGGATTGAACCCACGTCTCCTATGTTGCAGGCAGATTCTTTACCATCTGAGCCACCAGGGGAGCTGACAGAAATTTCCTAAATTTAGCTGCATAAAGACTGCACAATTCTGAAAGTCCAATGGTGAAGATATCGTGCTTTCACTGCTGTGGCCCCAGCTTCAACTCCTGATTGGGGAACTATGATCCTGCAAGCTGCATAGTATGCCTCCCCCCCAAAAAAAAAATCATTGAATTATACACTTAGATGAACTTTGTTATGTAAATTATACCTCAATAAAGCTGATAAAGACAAATAATTATATGAAAATATTTTAGGCCAACATGATGGAAAAGCTGTCAGCCTTGTGTATTCTTATCTTAAAGTTGGCTCTTGTAGGATACTCTGGCTATATCATAGTTTCCCATCTCCTCTAACAGGACAAGAATTGATCAGTTTAGACTTAATCAGGGTCTTGTTTCTGGCACATGCAATCTCTAATACTTAACATGACTGGGGAAGCAGCCAAGGATCATGCATCTGGAGCACAAGCAATGTAGATGTTAGGCACTGCATGTTTGTTGCCACCACTCCCTCCCAATTCATATGTCGAAAATCCTAATTCCCAATGTGACTTGGTACTTGGAGGTGCACTTGGAGGCCTTTGGGAGGTAATCAGGTCATATGGGTGGAGCCCTCATGATAGGATTAATGCTATTATATGAAGAGACGAGAACCTGTTCTCTCCATGTAGGGATACAGTAAGAAGGCAGCTGTCTACAGCCAGGAAGCACTCACCAGACACCAGGCAGGCAGGCACCTTGATACTGGACTTCCCCGCCTCCAGAACTGGGAGAAATACACATGTGTTTCGTTTTAAGCCACCTAGTCTATGGTAATTTGTTACAGCAGCCCAGGCAGAATAAAACAGGTATTTTTTTCCCAGTGACTTCTATATCATCTTTATCTTAATGTCTTCTACAGCAGTCTCCTCTCCTGATAGCTAGATGAGAAAACAGAAGAAACGTATAGGGAACAGAATGGTAGAAGGCCATCAGCAGTCCCTCCCTGTTTTGGGAACCACCTACTAGTATAGGAACTATTCCTAACAGGAATCATTCTAACCCAAAACAGTCGTTCACATAGTAACTGCATCATTACTTGCATTCTTTAAGGTATCGCTTAACTGGTTCCTCTCAACAGCAGCATTTAGCTATGTCTTAGGGAAGACATACAAGCCACTGTTTGGACACCATTTTAAAAAATACTTTATTTTTTGTCACTGTGGATTCTACTACCCTCAGCAATACAGAAATACCACATGATCACTATTTAAAAAGTCTTGGATTAAGCTCTGGAGAATTTTCATAGGCAAATTCTTCTGTGTGGGCCGGATCTGTAAATACTCCAATAAAATCTATTTCCAAGAAGAATGGACCATCCACTTTATCAGCCAGGGTGAATCCAATAGATGAGATCTAAATTTAAAACACAGAAACTGATCAAAATCTTGTATGCTGATGTTTTCCCTGGAGTTTTAAAATTCTGTAATTACTATAGCTTCGTGTACATACTATCAGCCCTTAATATGTATACCATAGTACTCAAGTGCTGTTGCAAATTATAAGAAGAAGTACATGACTGCTTTTCTTTCCACATTCTACTTCTCTCTTTAAAACAGTGCCACTTAAGACTAATAAGTAAAAATGGATGTCTAACAGAGGTTCCTTGAAGCTCCCTTAAACTCTATTTTAAAGCTAAAGTAAAATGTAGGCATGACCACACTGAAATTCCTCCAAGCAAGGGGTATGGTTCACAGGAGAGTTCTAAGTCAGCATCTGTCTAGGTATAACTGGAGTATACTTAAGTAGGAATTTTCATCTTTCAGTTCAGTTCAGTCGCTTAGTTGTGTCCGACTCTTTGCAACCCCACAAATCACAGCACGCCAGGCCTCCCTGTCCATCACCAACTCCCGGAGTTCATTCAGACTCACGTCCATCGAGTCAGTGATGCCGTCCAGCCATCTCATCCTCTGTCATCCCCTTCTCCTGCCCCCAATCCTTCCCAGCATCAGAGTCTTTTCCAATGAGTCAACTCTTTGCATGAGGGGGCCAAAGTACTGGAGTTTCAGCTTCAGCATCATTCCCTCCGAAGAAATCCCAGGGCTGATCTCCTTCAGAATGGACTGGGTGGATCTCCTTGCTCCACCCTTGCTCCATTCCTCTCTTCAGAGTCTTCTCCAACACCACAGTTCAAACGCATCAATTCTTTGGCACTCAGCTTTCTTCACAGTCCAACTCTCACATCCATACATGACCACAGGAAAAACCATAGCCTTGACTAGACGGACCTTTGTTGGCAAAGTAATATCTCTGCTTTTGAATATGCTATCTAGGTTGGTCATAATTTTTTTTCCAAGGAGTAAGTGTCTTTTAATTTCATGGCTGCAATCACCATCTGCAGTGATTTTGGAGTCCCCCAAAATAAAGTCTGACACTGTTTCCACTGTTTCCCCATCTATTTGCCATGAAGTGATGGGACCAGATGCTATGATCTTCATTTTCTGAATGTTGAGCTTTAAGCCAACTTTTTCACTCTCCTCTTTCACTTTCCTCAAGAGGCTTTTTAGTTACTCTTTACTTTCTGCCATAAGGGTGGTGTCATCTGCATATCTGAGGTGATTGATATTTTCCCTGGCAATCTTGATTCCAGCTTGTGTTTCTTCCAGTCCAGCGTTTCTCATGATGTACTCTGCATAGAAGTTAAATAAGCAGGGTGACAATATACAGCCTTGTCGTACTCCTTTTCCTATTTGGAACCAGTCTGTTGTTCCATGTCCAGTTCTAACTGTTGCTTCCTGACGTGCATACAGATTTCTCAAGAAGCAAGTCAGGTGGTCTGGTATTCCCATCTCTTTTAGAATTTTCCACAGTTTATTGTGGTCCACACAGTCAAAGGCTTTGGCATAGTCAATAAAGCAGAAATAGATGTTTTTCTGGAACTCTCTTGCTTTTTCCATGATCCAGCAGATGTTGGCAATTTGATCTCTGGTTCCTCTGCCTTTTCTAAAACCAGTTTGAACATCAGGAAGTTCACGGTTCATGTATTGCTGAAGCCTGGCCTGGAGAATTTTGAGCATTACTTTACTAGCGTGTGAGATGATATGCAGTAGTTTGAGCATTCTTTGGCATTGCCTTTCTTTGGGATTGGAATGAAAACTGACCTTTTCCAGTCCTGTGGCCACTGCTGAGTTTTCCAAATTTGCTGGCATATTGAGTGCAGCACTTTCACAGCATCATCTTTCAGGATTTGAAATAGCTCAACTGGAATTCCATCACCTCCATTAGCTTTGTTCCTAGTGATGTTTTCTAAGGCCCACTTAACTTCACATTCCAGGATGTCTGGCTCTAGGTGAGTGATCACACCATTGTGATTATCTTGGTCATGAAGATCTTTTTTGTACAGTTCTTCTGTGTATTCTTGCCACCTCTTCTTAATATCTCCTGCTTCTGTTAGGTCCATACCATTTCTGTCCTTTATCAAGCCCATCTTTGCATGAAACGTTCCCTTGGTATCTCTAACTTTCTTGAAGAAATCTCTAGTCTTTCCCATTCTATTGTTTTCCTCTATTTCTCTGCATTGATTGCTGAGGAAGGCTTTCTTATCTCATCTTTCATTTGCCAGCCTTCAAAAATGAACTGAAATAATCCTCACAATTCTATTTCACTAAAGGTAATAAAATGGTCTTTCCCTGATGCTGAGAAAGATTGAAGGCAGGAGGAGAAGGGGACGACAGAGGATGAGATGGTTGGATGGCATCACCGACTCAATGGACATGAGTTTGAGCAAGCTCAGGGATTTGGTGATGGACAGGGAAGCCTGGCATGCTGCAGTTCATGGGGTCGCAAAGAGTCAGACACGACTGAGTGACTGAACTGAACTGAATATATATGATCTTCCCAGGTGGCCCTAGTGGTAAAGAATTCACCTGCCAATGCAGGCAACATAAGAGACTCAGGTGTCAACGCTGCATTGGGAAGATCCCCCGGGGAAGGTAATGGCAACCCTCTCCAGCATTCTTGCCTGTGAAATCCCATGGACAGAGGAGCCTGGTGGGCTACAGACCATGGGGTCTCAAAGAGTCAGACACACTAAGCATACATGCAATACAGTTCTGAGTGAAAATACAGGAAAATGTTACCTTGTCGAGCAGAAGCTGGTACTGGGCATCCCGGATTCTTCCTTGATTAGAGAAGAAAAATTTGGAGAATGGAATCTGAAAGAAAAAACCATTGACTTCAAAGCTGGAATGTAAGCAACTGAGGCATCTGTATAGAACTGCAATGATAAAATAATAATGCTTTAAATTTAATTATAAAATTATCTAACATGTGAAGTTATAACAAGTGGCTTAGTTGTTTGGATCACAGATGGAAAAAAATTTTAATGAAATAACCTAAGTATTATAAGAAAACAATTGTAAACCTTTGCAAGCCAGAAGTCCCAAAGGAAAAAATAAAAGAGTACAATTACAACTTTCTGGGGGAAAAAAAAAAAAAAAAAGTACCCTAAACACAAAACTTTTACAGATAACTAAGAAAAAGATCAAATAACCCAACAGAAAAATGGAGATGGGAGAAATAGGCACATCTGTATACTGTTAGGAGGACTGCAAATTAGTCGAACTCTTAGAGAATAGCTGACAGTTGTGGCACGCAGGATTCTAAGATCACCCCCAAGATTTCCAGCTTTCAGTGCACACACACCTTCTTCCAGGTATTCAGACACTAATCTCAGTGCTGCTGTGAAGGGACTCCACAGAAGTCGGGTCCCAAATCAGCTGACCTTAACATAGAGAAGATGATCCTCTGTAGGTGTGCAATCACTTGAGCTCATAAAAATGCCTGGTGAAGGAGGTTAGAAGCATCAGAGGGACTCAAAGGGGGAAGTGAGGGAGATTCTCCACTGCTGGCTTTGAAGACGGAAGAGCTCAATGGCAAGGTGTGGGCTGCTTACAGGACCTGAGAGTGGCTTCCGGCTGACAACCAGTAAAGAAACAAGGGTATCATTACAAACACAGGAACTCAATCAGGCCAATAATCAGAATGAATTTGGAAGTGGATTCTTCCCCAGAGCCTCCAAGAATACAGCCCAGCTGGCACCTTGTGATATAGCCTTAGAAGGCCCTCAACACTGAACCTGGCCACAGGCTGTCTAATCTGTGGCTTACAGAATGTGAGTTAACAAATATGTTGTTTGAAGCTGCGAAGTCTGTGGTATTTTTAACACAGCAATAGGAAACTAACAGCAATACCTAACAAAATTTGAAAAGCTATAATCTGACCTGCCAATTTCACTTTTAGAAATTTATATTACAGATAAACTCGACAAACACATAAAGATGCAGCTTTTTCTAATAACAATGACAAAAAAAGGAAAAATAGAGGAATAGTTGAATAAATTATGGTGCAATCATATAATTAAATACTATACGGCTAATTTCAAAAATGCAGTATTAACAGATTTATACCTGATGCTGTGGGAAGACGTCCACAATATATTATTAGTAGAAAGGAAGATATAGACAAAATCTACAGGGTAAACATCATTTGTGTTATAAAAAAACAAAATTTTTTTGGCCATGCCATGCAGCTTGTGGGATCTTAGCTCTCTGACCAGGGAATGAACCCGAGCCCTGGTAGTGAAAGCCAAGTCCTAACCACTGCACTGCCAGAGAGTTTCCCTAAAAAGAAATTTTTGAAATGCCTTCAAAAAAACTAATAAATTTACTGTAGCAACTGGGAACAACCCAAGTGTCTATCAATAAAGGAATATTTCAATCAACTATTGGATACCCACATACAGAAGATACCAAACGAAATAACAAAAAATGAAGAATAATTATGTGTAGTGATATGGAATCTTTCCAGGATCTAAATTTTAAAAATATAAACCTGTACAAAAAGTGCATAAAGCATACTACTATTTTTAGTTTAAAAAAAAAGACTTATATGTGCATATATATTTACTTATAAAAAAAACTGCAAACCTATGCAAGAAACTAATAAACGTAGCTACCTATAGAGGGTGAGGGGAGGGTAGAAGGGAACTGAATGGGAGTGAGAATTATTTGTACATATATCTATATTATTTTGATTTTTGAACCAAAAAATGTGAATTAAAAAACAAAATGTAGATTATTTATTACCCAAAACACTTGTTGACATAAAGTGAAAGTGAAGGTCGCTTAGTCGTGTCCAACTTTTTGTGACCCCATGGCCTGTATAGTCCATGGAATTCTCCAGGCCAGAACGGTGGAGTGGATAGCTTTTCCCTTCTCCAGGGGATCTTCCCAACCCAGGGATTGCACCCAGGTCTCCCACCTTGCAGGTGGTTTCTTTACCAGCTGAGCCACAAGGGAAGCCCAAGAATACTGGAGTGGGTAGTCTATACCTTCCCCAGCAGATCTTCCTGACCCAGGAATCAAAGTGGGGTCTCCTGCATTGCAGGCGGGTTCTTTACCAACTGAGCTATGAGGGAAGCAAACAAACTCAATTCAAAGTTCATTTAATAAACCACCATTGCATAAGATCATGTTATTCAGAAAGCACATTCAAGTACAGTCACATCCTCATTTCACCTGCTCCCTTCAGTTCTGTTAGGCAAACCTGGAAGGGACACCCCAGTTTCTCATTTTGCATCCTGGTTTGGCACTTCAACTGCCTCATTATTCCAAATGTATTCAAGGAGCATGTGTCACCCACCCCCCCAGCCTTCTGTCTTTTTGTCACATAATTTGATAAGATCACTGTCCACACTAAGGGGATTTTTTAGCCTGGAAAAAAGTGAAGCAAGAAGAAGCATTAAATCTGTACTATTTGCTTAAAAAAAAAAAAGGATAAACAATTGTTTTCTCTCTACAAATGACACTAGCATGCATGATGTTTCCATCCCTTTGCTCTGTTTTCTTTCTATAATCAGTGTAAATACTTGCATGTCTCACTTCTATTTACTAAGGGAGAATTATTTATGAAGAAGTAAACAGCAATTAATAACATTTAATTTTTAAAAATCCCTTCCCCAATACTTCCCTTAATAATTTAAAGAAAGATGTTGCAAACAACTATTATTTCCAGCCAAAGATCAGAACATATAACTTCAAGAAAGAAAGTAAAAAGTAATTGTTAATGATTAAATGGTAATGCTACTAGAGAATATTTGGCAATGTGCATCAAAGCTCTTAAAAAATGTATCATTTTTTTTCTAGGTATTTTATTTCCAGGAAAACATCTAAGAAAATAACTCAGGATGTTACCTTAGAGTTTGATGTAACAGTGAAAAACTCTGAACACAATCTAAATGTACAACAATAGAGGATGGATTAAATAGTGTCTATTTATATTTGTGCAGATATTAAGTCTGAAGGTATATACTAAAATAAAAATAGTATTTTATTTCTGGGTAATGGGAACACAAAATTATTTTCCTTTTCTGCATTTTCTAGAATTTCTATAATGAAATACTTGTTTTATTTATGCATTACTTGCATACAAGTGTTACCTATGTAATAACTTTTGGTTATGTGTCTATATTAGTGTATAGATACCTATCTGTGTGTGTGCGTACTCAGTTGCTCAGTCAGCCTCCGACTCTTTGTGATCCCATGGACGGTAGCCCACCAGGCTCCTCGTCCATGGATTTCCCCAGGCAGGAATACTGGAGTGGATTGCCATTTCCTCCTCCAGGGGATCCTTGCAACCTAAGGATCAAACCCGTCTCTTGCATCTCCTGCACAGGCAGGTGGATTCTTTACCACTGAGCCAGGTGGGAAGCTCAGATATGTATGTAATGCCTATTACATGCTAGGCACTGCACTGCTCTAGGTACAAGGGAAACAGCTATGAACAATACAAAGTCTCTGCTCTCAAAATTTACAGAATTTATGTTCCAGAGGAGCAGAGTAGACAGTGACAATAAACAGACAACTGAATGAACAAATAATTGTACTTAATGGTTAGCTCTAAGAAAAAACAAAACAAGATATTATTATTGTGTGAGAGGATGCAACTCTAGCTAGAGGGATCAGGAAAAGCCTCTCTGAGGTGACTTTTGAGCTGAGAAGTGAATGATAAGAAAGAGAAAGCACTTGAAGAGCATGCCCATAGGATATAGAATGAAACCCAAAGGCTCTGACAGAAGTAAATCTGAGTTTGACACACACAAAAGGGGCCCTATGGAGAGGGCAGGAGAAGGAGGAGAGACTGAAGATGAAGACCGGGTCTGCTACTATAGGCCCCAGGGTCATGGCGAAGAGTTTGGACTGTATTCTAATAAGGAGAGATCGCTGGAGGGTTTTAAGCATCGAGTGATGTAATCTCAACTATGCTTTAGAAAGATCACTCTGGCTGTGTGTGCACAGTGGACTTTAGGAGCTAAGAGAACAAAAGAAGCTCTTGCACTAATCCCAAGGCCCAAACTAGGGTGAGAGTGGAAGAGATAGCTAGAAACAGACATGTATTTTGGAAGGAGATGCGAAAGAAATCGTTAACAGACTGGATGTGGGTTGGGGTGAAAGGAATCGAGGATGACTCTTAAGTTTAAGTATGAGCAAAATGGAGACTTTCTTTTGAATTTATAGATTAAAAACCTTCAATAGACAGAAGAAAGGAATGCATACTTGGTTTTGCCCTCATTCCTTGAATCTCCATTTATTTTCCTTCAGGTTAACATTTTTTACCTTCTAAAAGTCTCTTCTCCCTACAAAAAAATATGACTGCCTTATAGTACCAAGAAATAAATAGAATAAAAATGTTGATAACGTAAAGTATGAAGTATTTATTCCTCTTAAGGGAGACTTTCTACTCAACTAGGGACACTAGCTAGGTACAGTTGCCTGGAAGAGAAATGCAGGAACTTAAAAAGAATCACCTACAGTACTTGTGCACAGAGCAGAGATATGCTTATGACTCTGCATGGACCTGGCCATACACTTATCTAAAGTATTTACTGGAGGACTCCCCTGGTGGTATGGTGGATAGGAATCATCTACCAATACAGGAGACGCGGGTTTGATCCCTGGTCTGGGAAGATTTCACGTGCTGTGGAACAACGAAGCCCATGTGTCACAACTACTAAAGCCCGAGAGCTACAAGCACTGAACCCGCACACTCTGAGGCATATATTCCACAACGAGAAGCCACCGCAGTGGGAGGCCCCCGCACTACAGTGAAAAGCAGTCCTTGCTCACTGCAGCTAGGGAAGCCCACACACAGCAACGAAGACTCAGCACAACCAAAAATAAATAATATTTTTTTAAAAAGTATTTACTGATTGGTAAGCGAACATTTATATTAATGAAAGAAAAAAATCAATTATGTAAACGTTGCCTTTAGGTCCTCTTCCTTCTTTCCCTTCCCACAGTCCAAGAGGAATTAATAAAACTACAATGTGACCATGACCAAAAGACCTCATTTTCATACAAGAAAAGACTTGTGCTGTTGTTACCTTGACCTCCTGCCAGTAGGGCCCCCCACGGGTGAACATGAAGTAACTGTACATCTGATCCTTCTTCTGGATTATATCTGTGTCCTCCCTGATATTCACCATCCAAGGTCGACCATCTCCACGGACACGGAGATACAGAGTGTTGAACTGGGACCAATCATAAGATCTCTTCATTTCAAAAGGGCCCTAAGGTACAGAAAAGAATGTTAATTTCACCTCATTTTCCACTATTAGCAAAATGTGAGTCACCATCACCTTTTACAGCATCAAAGGGATCAACAAGCCATTTTCCTGCCTTTTTCTGCTTTCTACCACTTTATGAAGACAGATAAATCTGATGACTCTTATTTTGGCACAAAATACTGACCTAGTTAAATGTTTCTAAGTTAATGTTCAAGGCATGATTTACACAGGACAATGTTTACATGGGATAGACACTTGCGTCACTGAACAGAAATGAATTACTGCATGTATTTTCTTTCCCTGGGCCTAGAGAGCAATGGCTTCTGAGTGGGCCATTTTACAGAAACTGCCTTCCCTTAAATCAGAAAACTATGAAACACCTCAAGTTGTGTTTTTGTTTTTGGCCACGTAGCATGAGGGATCTCAGTTCACTGATCGGAACCTGTGCCCCTGCAGTAGAAGCAGAGTCCTAATCACTGGACTGCCAGGGAATTCTAGACCTCAATTTTTAAAACCAGTATTATTTTAACAGCTACCACCCATTGAAAATATACATTAACCACTTGGCTTGCATAATTTAATCTTCACAATAGCCTATGAAATAGGAACTATCATTGTTTTCCATTTTATAGATGAATCAACTGAGCACTCAACTCATAACTGGTAGGTCCAGTGCTGTTTAACTCCAAAACCTATGTTCTTTAAAACTACCTAAATGGTCTCTCTTTGAAAGCAGAATGTAGTATTAGTTTCCAAAGGTGTTTGTTACTTCAGAGCTCATCTGATTTCAATAATACCAAAGCTCAGATATGAACTCTTACTTACTAGCCAAACAATTTTGGACAAACTACAGAATCTCCCCAAGCCTGTTTCCTCATCTGTAAAAGTGAGATGGTTATACCTTACAAGATTGATGTTGGGAATAAAAGGGATAATGTATATAAATTAGCACAAGAACTGGCAGGGTACACTCATCAATGTTATCAACTATTTTCATTATTCCACAGGTTATCACAGAATTATTTTCTACTGTGGACTGACCAAATCCATTCTGTGGATTTTCAAGGCCTGAAATAAAATCTTTTATGCAACTGTTACTGCTGAAAGAACACTTTCTTTTTCATGATTATCTTGAGAGGGGGCCTAATACTATTCCCACCATTTGCTTTTCTCCTTAAAGCACCATAACCAAGCAACCAACCAATGGTTGTGGCCACTACCAAGCACAGGAGCCTGTCCAGAGCAGCCCTGAAACAGCAGCTGATCAGCAAATTTGCAAAAAGCAACAGGCTGGTCGCGAGACAAAGGAGCTGACCTAAGCAGCTTTGGAAAATGGTGTTCTGACTGGAAATCAGAAGGCTAAAGATAAAGAATACTATACATAAGCATTGTATACTAGTTGGTAAAGATGATTCTCACAGGGTTATGGGTTATAAATTTTGAAATGGCTTTTCATGTAGAGTTGAATTAATAAGTAAATGTATGGTAAATGGTGGGAGACAGGTTTCACACCATTCAGACAGAAGTTATCAACACACAAGAGGGAGGAGGCTAGAGTAAATCATGTGGTACTGGATTAGAGTCAAAGCATCAATATGAACTCATACTTACCTTAGTTATATAAATAATTACAGACATGTTTCCACAAGTTGATATGCAAATATACATTTCCTAGCTGTGTCCACCGAGAGGTCCTAAATATAGTGTCAATACAGATCTTGGTTTCTAATAACATTAAAAAAAAAAAAATGAGGGCTTCTTTGAGAAACGGCTAATTCTAGGGTTGGAACTTTCACTTTCACACATTGGAGAAGGAAATGGCAACCCACTCCAGTGTTCTTGCCTGGAGAAACCCAGGGACGGGGGAGCCTGGTGGGCCTCCGTCTATGGGGTCACACAGAGTCGGACACGACTGAAGCGACTTAGCAATAGCAGCAGGGTTGGAATAGAGAAAAATACAAAATGAGCTATGGCATTATAGTGCCAAAAAGTGCTCAAAAAAACAAAAGGATGGTGGCAAGTCAAAGGGACAGGTATAATCTGAAAGAGCTGCCAGTGGCCAAAGCTGGAACAATTTCAACAACAAAATAGATAACATGGTATTGGATCATAACCCAACGTGTAAGTCCATTCTAAATGACTGAATAAATAAATAAATGTGGGAGAAGAAAAGAAACCTTCCTCTGTGAAGAACTGAAATCTCAAATAATTTATGAAAATACTGCCCCTTCTAGGATACAGAACTTAATCCCATACCCTACCCGACGCCTTGAATGTACGGTACACTTAGTGACTTGTTTCCAAAGAACAGAATATGAAAAGAGGCGGGGGTGGGGGGGGTAAGTACTTAACAATGGAGTAACCTAGCAAACACTACCCTGACCAGGTGACCAACATTAACACATCAGTGATGAGTCAGGTTGCTAGGATATACCCCTGATACGATGGGAAGTGTACTTCAACTCTATGCTCTCAGCTTCCCTGGTGGCTCAGGGGTTAAAGCATCTTCCTCCAATGCGGGAGACCTGGGTTCCCTCCCTGGGTCAGGAAGATCCCCTGCAGAAAGAAATGGTAACCCACTCCAGTATTCTTGCCTGGAGAATCCCATGGATGGAGAAGCCTGGTAGGCTACAGTCCATGGGGTCGCAAATTAAGTCCATTCTAAATGACTGAATAAATAAATAAATGTGGGAGAAGAAAAGAAACCTTCCTCTGTGAAGAACTGAAATCTCAAATAATTTATGAAAATACTGCCCCTTCTAGGATACAGAACTTAATCCCATACCCTACCCGACGCCTTGAATGTACGGTACACTTAGTGACTTGTTTCCAAAGAACAGAATATGAAAAGAGGCGGGGGTGGGGGGGGTAAGTACTTAACAATGGAGTAACCTAGCAAACACTACCCTGACCAGGTGACCAACATTAACACATCAGTGATGAGTCAGGTTGCTAGGATATACCCCTGATACGATGGGAAGTGTACTTCAACTCTATGCTCTCAGCTTCCCTGGTGGCTCAGGGGTTAAAGCATCTTCCTCCAATGCGGGAGACCTGGGTTCCCTCCCTGGGTCAGGAAGATCCCCTGCAGAAAGAAATGGTAACCCACTCCAGTATTCTTGCCTGGAGAATCCCATGGATGGAGAAGCCTGGTAGGCTACAGTCCATGGGGTCGCAAAGAGTCGGACAAGACTGAGTGACTTTTATTTTCCCTAAAACCTAGAACCTCAGTCTAACCAGGGGGTAAAAAAATCAGAAAACCCCAAACTGAGGATCATTCTACAAAATACCTGACCAGTATTTCTCAAATCCTCAAGAAAAATAAGGAAAGACTAAGAAACTGTCACAGAAATAGTTTACTTGAAAAAAAATCCACAGGCTGGCCCTACTTCCCACTCTAAGGAACACCAAGCCATCAGAGGGTCTGTGGGCTATGTCAGAGGAGATGCAAACCTCCCTAGATTATCGTTTAAATGTCTACCCTCCTCAGGGCTCCTCAAACATAAGTATGCCTCATCCTGGCCGATAATGATGTCCGGAAACATGTAACCTCTCTTCAGGAACCGCTTTTCCCTCGTGCTTATGAAACTTTACACTTGTGCCCAGTGGTTATTTAACCCCATACACAAGATGAGACACCAGGTGTTGTCATTTACAGAAATAAAAGCTGTCTGCTACAGCTCGTGCTACAATGAAGCCCACCTCAGTTCCCAGAAAACTGCAGCTCCTGAATTTCACATACCCTTGGAATCTTGGACACCATAGCACAGTACCCACTTTGGCCACTTTCCCCATCCTGGGGTGCCTCAGAGCTCAGAGTTCCATACAGCAGCGCACTTTGGTTATTCTTGCCCATTTTCAGGAACACTTCACTTCTGCCACCAATCGCTTTATCAGAAGTTACTGTCCACTTATCCAAATCTTCTTTGCTACGGAACTGCCAGACGACTTTGGCTTGTTCCATCAAGACCTCATGCAGAGGGCGGCCTTCAGGCCCTATCCAATATTTCACAATATCATCCTTCAAACGCCTAAAATGGTCCTTCATTTCTTCTTTAATTGCTTTATCAAAACTAATTTCAGGCTTGTCCTCAGGAGAAGTTATTTCCAAAGCAACTTCTCTCTGGTGACGTTCTTCCAAATTCCCTTTAGTCTTCCTCTGAGGAGAGGCTTTGCCAGGAGCAGCCACTGGTTTCTGAAAACTACTGGAACAATAGTCTGAAAAGCGAGTCCTCCAAAATGGACAAGAGGCAACTCTTGGCTTCAGGCATTTTTAAGAATATAAGTGCCATTCAACAATTTATGAACCAAAGCCATGATTTTAAAAAAAAATGTAAATTTTTCCCAGGGCTACCAGGGAAAGAAGCTTCAGCAAATAGCCCAATTCCACCTATAATAAAAGAGACAGTGAAGAGTTACTAGTGTACCAATGAATACATCATAATTTCAAATTCAACACGGCTCATGTACTCTGAAATTCATTGTTATTTTCTAATTCTATAAATATTTACTATCAGCAGAAAAAAGTTTACACTGTATATAATGTATCCCATTGCGTTGTGAAAACAGGCCAAGATGAACAGAAACACAATCTCCTTCATGGAGTTAATGATCAGCCCCAAAATAATTCAAGAGTGTGCTTCAAAAGGTAGTGTCAACTTTAAAGCAAATTTTTATGCTACATTCCTAAAATAAAATATTCAACTAATTTACTCCAAGATTAGAGGCTAACTGACATTTTAGCACTAAGATTACAGTCTGCATGTGGAGTCAGAAGACTGCAAAGCTAGAACTGTTTACCCTCAAAGCAAAAACCCTCAAAGAAGTTGTCTTCCTTGAAGTTGGCCTTCATTTCCTTGGGGGAAAAGGCTGTGATAACACCTCCCTTACCTACCTTAAGGGATTCTTCTGTTGATCAGATGGATTGATGGCTATAATAGGGTTCTCTGATCCAGTTAAGTCTGACAAGATCCCCAAGATTCTTCACATCTAATAAGCTACTAGTCCAAGGCCCAGATTTTGAGTAACAAGGTTTTGACTATCAGTCACTGCTTGAGGTCCTCAAAGATAGGACCTAAACCATAGCAGCAATAATACCATTACATTTAAATGTCATTCTTAATATTTTCAAACTACCCTGACAAATATTATCTCATTTAATCCACATAAGCCTCCTATAAGACAGTCAGGTAGATATTTCCTTTCAGAAGGAAATAGACACCAACAGGTGAAGTAACCTGCCCAAGATTACAATGCTAATCAGTATGGAAGCAAGCACTAGAATCCTGGCCTTAAACGTTCCCATTTGACACTGCTGGCTCTCTATATGTAAAACATTAGTAATATAACTTCTATGTCTCTACTGAAGTAACAACTTTGCTCTTGCAAAACATTTAATGATTGCTGGCAGGCAGTGCTCCAAGAACCAGGAAGGCTCAATAGGAAGGCTACCAATCCCCTCTCCTACTTGTTCCAGCTACCCTGAAAATGAAATAAAATATGCAATGCTAATTTCATCATCTTTCTCTCACCAGAGAGGAGAGAGAAGAAACAAAAACAAAAAATCACCCACTAGTAAGAATACAGTACTGAGAAACAAGATGGAACGCTGAGAACTTTAAAACCTTCAAAAATGCCCCAAATCCAACAACTCAGCTCACCTGCCTCAGTTGCTTAAGAGTCACATCAAAATGGCACCCAGACCCGTCTATCTACAACACAGGACTGGTCACCTTTCTAGACTGCCCCTCCTCCCTCACTCTCTACATCAGGTGGCTCATGACCTCATCTCTCCTAAGTCACTGCTTTCCAGACGTGCACCCCTACCTCCAACCTACCCCACTACTCTCAGCATCTGCTGCTGCTGCTGCTAAGTCACTTCAGTCATGTCCGACTCTGTGCGACCCCATAGACGGCAGCCCACCAGGCTCCCCCGTCCCTGGGATTCTCCTGGCAAGAACACTGGAGTGGGCTGCCATTTGCTTCTCCAGCATCTACATCTCTCAGCATCTACAGAGGGCCTAAAACACAAAATTGATTCTTTATCTTCTCGGACTAAAAATCTTCAGAGGTTCTCATGATCTTCAGAATAAAACTCAACTTTCTCCACAAGGTCTGTGAGACTCCTCCAGATCTAGCCTCTGCTCACCTCTCCAATATTCCCTCTAATTACACCCTACTCTGCTCTAATCACAGAGAACACTTGTGTTCCAGAAACTGCCACCCAGGACTCCCTGTCTAGGCATCATGTCTTAGCAGATTGCTGCTCCTAGTTCAGAAATGCCCTCTACTGATTTCTGCTGGCTAATTTATCCTTTGAGACTCAGCTCAGACATCCGTTACCTCCTCAAAGAACCTTTAATTACTCAACTCCACCAAGACCTTTTGATGTGGTCTCACTGCATACTAGGCTTAAGTTTTCCCCCAACACCATTTACTGCCAGTTCCCTTGTCAGTCTCCCTGCCAGACTGGAAGTGTCTTAAAGGGAGAGACCATCTTCACTGCAGTACTTTCAACTCCCAGGATGGTGCCAGACATGTGGCAGGCTTATAATAATTGTTAAACAAATAATATCTCCACATTTATCCACCAACACTGCCACTAGTGTCTTGGTTCAGGGTTTTAGTGATTCTTCCCAGAACTACTGAAATTCCCCTAACAAAGGGCTTCTTGGGCTTCCCTGGTGTTCCAGTGGTTAAGAACTGCCTTGCAATGCAAATCACACCAGTTCGATACCTGGTCCGGGAAGATCCCACATGCAGCAAGGCAGCTAAGCCCCTCCACCACAACTACTGAGCCCACGTGCTGCAACGACTGAAGCCCTGTTGCCTAGAGCTCACACTCCACAACAAGAGGCGCCCCACAGCGAGAAGTCCACACACCACCACAGAGAGTAGCCCTGTGTCTCCACAACTAGAGAAAGCCCACACACAGCAACAAAGGCCCACCACAGCCGAAAAATGCATAAAACTTCTTAAAAAGGGGGGAGAGGCTTCTCAAACTTTAAAGTGCCTTGAATTTTATGGGAATTTTGTTAAACTGCAGATCCTGATTTAGTGGGCACAAGATGGGGCCTGATACTCTGTATTCCTAACAAGTCCCCAGGTGACTGCTGGTGCAGAGAATGCCTTTTAGGATTTAGTAAAGTCCTAACTCATCTCTCTGACTCTGACCTCCTTCTTCTCTCCCAATCCAACCTTTGACTGGCAACAAAGGGGATTTTTCTAAATATGATGGCACTCCCCTTATTCAGCAATTCTGTCCAGAAATTAAAACTCCTAAAATGGTACACAAGGCCCTTCAAAATGCACCCAATTCCTTGGTCTCACGTCTCACTTTCATGGGCAATACCCTCAGCTCTTAACTACAATCATGTCTGATACACAAAAAACACATCACTCAAAAATGACAAAAGTGACCAAACATTCTACTATCCTGGCTGATACAAGTGACTGCCATACCTGACCAGTGATTGCATTAGCCACATTCTAGATACATAAGCTTCTTTCCTAATCATAGAATTACTTCCATCTCTCGACTACTTTCCCCCAAATCATATAACAGAAACCTAAGTCCAACAATAAGTCCCTTCTGACACCCTTTAAATGAGATACCCCATAGCTTTATGTATTCTCTTCCCCTACAGTAAGCCCAACTTGTTCAGCTATAAAGATGTTCCTTGTGGGTTCTGAATGGAGGCCACTGACATTGCTCTCCCTCCATATCTCATGAGAACCTGTGCATACATCTCACAGCCCTTACATACTGTTAGAATCTTGCTTTTATCTGTCTACCTAAGTAGCCTGGCTTTAATCTTGGACTATGGCTTGAACATAACTGATGCTCAAATGTCTGCTAAAATAAACGAACATCTTGTAAATGCTATGTTTTCACATGGACAAAAAACAGAAGGGAACCAGGAGACATAACCACAGTTGATCTCATGTCCTGGAATCACAGGTAATATCTAAATTTCCCTGACTTCTTTAAATGATTTTTTACCTCTACACACACAGAAATTTGGGAAATAAGCGATAAGCCTTTAAAATGAAATCTGTACAATCATAAACACAAATTCTCATGAATACCATGCTTAGGTTACACTAGTGAGTGGCAACTGAGGAGTATATACAAAAAAATGCATATACACTAACATTACAAGTATAAAAATGTATGGACAAAAAAGATTTGGGGGTAAAAAAGAAAAAGACTTAGTGTGTAGGACAATGGGACTATAAGTAATATTATTCACTATTTTTCAACCCATCAATAGTGTTACTACTTCTCTAATAACTTTAATTGTAAGTGTTTTGTTTCATTCTATCATCGATAAACATAAAGTCAAAATCTTAACTGGATGATCTCCAGCCGAAGTTGCTGAGTTTTCCTGACAATGCAACCTAAGCGGCTGAAAGAGAGCAGTGTTAGTGAAGTTTCTATACCCAAAGCTTACGATATGCCAGAAACCGTTCTGAGTGCATTGATATTTTCACAACAACGATGAGAAAGGTACCATAATTATTCCAATTGCAGAGACAAACAAATGGACGTTCCAAAATTAAATCACCCGAGGTCATACAACTAGTAAGTGGCAAAACTAACCCCAGAGTCCCGGTGTTTAGTCGGGGAGCGATCGTGACCGTGCCACAGCCCCCTTCCCCTTCACCTGCCAGGGCCGTGTCACTCTCACAAGCTCCCGACACGCCAACTCCCAGCGGGCGCTCACTTGCCTCCCCTGCCGGCGCCTCGAGGGACTTCCGCTCGACTCCCCGCTTTTCCAGACCGGGTACTCCACTTTTCCTGTGTGGGGCCATCTGTTTTTCAAGTCCGGAGTAAAACTATGCCTGATAACTCTAGAGTTCCGGTTGGGTGCAGATGGGAGGAAAGAGTAATAATCTCAGAGCTCTATGAACTGAGGGGTTTCTTTGATCGGCTAGATTCCCAAAGGCTTCCCCACCCCGATCGCCAACCGCCAGATTTTTTCTGCCCTGTGTAAGAAAGTGGGGAGAATTTAGAGAAGCTTTTCTCCTCTCCTTCCGGCATCCCACCTTCAGGCTGCAAACTCCATCCCGTGTCTTTCAAATAGGACCCAGATATTGCCAACATCCTTCGCATCTAAGGATCCAGGGTTCACTCGCGCTCCATCCCCACAGCCGCCCAAGAGAGGTCCACGGCCTCAGAGGATTGGTTCTGTGAATTGCCTCCGCGGAATCTTTGGAGACCCACCACAAACTTGGACGGCAAACCATCCTACCCGCCCTTCCCCAATCTGGCCCCGTGGGGTCGCCCACTCTGCAGCGTTTCGATTATATCTTGTGCACTTTCAACACCGTATCTTGATTATAATTATTCATTCACTTCTCACTTCCTCTGCCACGCTGTGAGCTCTCGGGTCCAGAAGATGTTCTTTCTGTTCTCAGCACCTAGCAAAACGCTAGCAGGAATTAAGCACTCAGCCTACCTGACTTTGAATGAAAAGTAGGGCACTTAAACACGTACTCCAGGGTCCAAGACCACTCCAAGTATAACTGTCTTTTCAAAGTTTCCTCCATCTCTCTTTTTTCACACCATCACCTCTTCCTTCTTTAAATTCTGCTTTGACTTCTCTAGCCTCTACACTTACCTGATTCTGGTTCTCCTACCTTCTTGAACCTTTTCTAGCTTCCTACTTCACTGACTCTTCTTTCTCCTCCCACAACCTTAAATGCAGGTTGTCTCCAAAACCTAGCCTTCGGCCTTCCTCTTTTCTTCTTCTTCTTCCCCCCCCCCC
>SJXQ01002448.1:359744-384729 GCA_006408695.1 Aepyceros melampus | reverse complement strand
TATATGAGTTATCTACAGACAATCGGATAATTTCTTCCCCTGAACGCCAACATATATTTCCAATTTCTTGACAACAGTTTCAGCTGCAGGATATACCACTAGCATCTCAAATGTGATTTGTTCAAAACAGAAAATATCACACTTACCCATTTGAACTCCTCTTCTCATCCTTTCTGTTTCTGTAAATGCCCACATCCTTCTAAGCTGAAAATTCTTGGCTATCCTTGGCTTCTCTCCTTGCAACCTCTCACTGACCCTAAATCCTCTTTGTTTTGTTGCTCTCGTTTGATCTTTCACTCTTGTTTTCCAAATCCAGTGAAACCCCAATAGTTATTGCCCTATGAAATTTACATTCAGTTTGCTGGTTGCCTTACTCTGAACACAATGGTTTGTCTAATTTCATTTAAAAATCACCCAGAGATAAACACAAAATTCCTTTGGCCTCCAAACATGCCACTCATCAATTCTAAACCCTCCATAATCTCTACTCCATCTATACTACTCATACTTAGCCTCAATTTCTTATCTGTATGGTCAGGACATTCAAGATGGCTGTTTTGCTTTCTGTACAGCCCCATGGGCCACAGTCCTTGATTCACTGACTTGACTATCCAGTCTCTTAAGTATAGGATTAATTAGTCCCTCGGAACTGAGGAGACCACTTGACATCAACTCCCCTTTTTATAAATGGAAGCCTTTTTCTGCCACCACAAGTATGGAAGATTGCTATGTTCTATCTGAGCCCTCAGTAGGGTGTTGTTCCAGGACCTTTTGCTTCAGATCGCCTGTCCAATAAATCCTTGATATTTCTGTCCCTGTTTCCAGGCTCTTTCATGCATTTGGAGGTTGGGCCTAAGGAATGCGGCCCAACACCATCCCAGGTGGCATCTACCTAAACCACACTCATTTCTCCTCGTAAGAGAGTTCACACTTTCTCAGCTTGATGTTCCTCTCTTCCACATCCCATTCATTTGATCACAAGTATTTACACAACGTCCCCATTCCCACCTTCCTCCACCCCCCCAACTTCAGCTGACTGATCTAGTGGTAGAAAGCTGGCCAGTACTGGGTCCATCAGTTAGTCCTAGGGACTTTCTGAACTAACGTTGGAAAAGAGACCTTCTGACCCCAGGTAATGCTGGTACAGGAGCTCCTGAGTGACCCTCTAGTACTGTGAAGAAAACTGGTTTATGGAAACAGAAAATAATATTAAGATGCTAAGAGGGACAGAAATGGAAGGATAAAAGATGATCCAGTCAGCATTTATATTGATAGTTCTAGTTGCTGAGGCTGGGCTGCATGGCTTTTCCTTGACTTCCAAGTATAAACTCTTTTACCTAAATTTATCTGAGTTGGGTTTCTTGCAACCAATAGGTCTTAATTGATACACAGAATCTACCTACTAAGAACACAACTTAAATTCCATTTTCTCCTTAAAAATTTGCCCTAATGCCTCCATATGATAATGACTATTTTCCTTCTGACACCCTATAATATTTATTCTTTTTTGGTAACAATGGCACTTACCTGTGTTCAAGTGAAAACTAGATTACAAACATGACTAAACTGCTTTTTCATTGTTTCATATATACAAGACTTTTCAACAGGGATAAAACCCTGGAAGGTAATGACTTTTGTCATATACTTTAAAATATATATACTCTACAATAACCTGCACAAATTTAGATTAAGTTGGCACTGACTCAAGAGGCCAAAAGACAAATTTCATGAAAACCTTTAAGAAGAGCTATAATGACACAGGCAGAAGGATATTGTAATAGAGCAAATGGCAAATACGATTCAGCAATTTCACTTCTTGATTGAGTTCCTTCAGAGTTTAAGGAGGATCCAGGACATAATGATTTCAGAAAAGATTATCTTGTGGGAGTTTGAGGTCATGGTGTTGCTACAGATCCAGGATTCATTCTTGGCTTTGCTAATTCAGGAACTTGAGTTTATCTGTATCATGACAAGCAACTTCATGGAAGGAGAAATGACAAACCAAACTGTTCATCTGTTAATTGACAACAGAAAATGGGCATGGTTTGAAACCCAAGATCACCTACCCAGGACATTCCCTTCTAGTGGGAAAGCCCACTTCCAGGCCATGAAGAGGGTCACATAATTAGAAAGAACAGGCAGTGCCCAAGCAGATTGTTCAATAAACATGTATTGTCTAATCTTCTTTTGGAGATATTTATACCTGCTCTGCTAAGACCAGATATTTTTATGATGCCAATTTAATAAATATCTGAACAGAAACATGTTCTTTTTCAGTAGCTCTTGTCTTTTTAAAATTTTTGTTTTTGGCAATGCTGGGTCTTCACTGCAACCCATGGCCTTTCTCTAGTTGCAGCACTTGAGCTTCTCTTGCTGTGGAGCACAGGCTCTCTAGTTGCAGCATCCAGGCTTAGTTACCCTATGGCAAGTGGGATCTTAGTTCCACAACTGGGGATAGAACCCTTGTCCCCTATGTTGAAAGGGAAACTCTTAATGAGTCTCTTGTCTTAGCTGACTTCAGGTAGGTAAACCCCAATCCACCCTCCACCAATATATAAGCAGCAACAATCTCTTCAGACTGAGGTGATTTTATCCTCCTTTACAATTGTAATCACAATTCAAGTGGCTCATCACAGTCCCTCCCTGATTTGGATCTGAGAAATAACCTGCTCTGTCAGGCCACAATATTATATATCTTCCCAACCTGAGGAGAAACAGACTTTTTTCACTTGCCAGGGTGCAAGACTTGGACAGATTTAATAGCTTCTGTTTCTGACTGGCATTGCTTAACCGGTCCTCTTTTCTGGTGCTGAGCCCTACAGGGGAAACTACTCATTGTTTCCTGGTATTTGTTCTTCCTCTATTTCATTAAAGTTTATGTTTCCCAGTCTCCTCTGCAGCTACCAGTGGAAGTAAAAATGTTGTTATAGCAGCTGAGAGCTTTCCTTTAAAACCAGTTGACAGGTGAGACAGGTGTCTTCTCCCTCCTTCCCCTTTGCTTTCATATTACTGCTTAGAACCTGTCATGACAGGACCCCACCCTGGACCATGAGGGTGAGGGCCACCTCTCACAGAAGTCAGAAGTAGTCTGGGACCTCGAGGACTTTGTGAATCAGAGTAGCCAAAAAGCCCCAGACTGCCTATACTTGAACTCTAACATGAAAAATAAGCTTCTCCTACCCCACCTATTTAACCCTGCTATTTAGGGTTTATCACCCAAGGTGACTCTAATCCTAAATAATATATCCCATTTTTTACAACTCTCTGTAAGTGTATAGCTTGACCAGCTTTGGGTCACACTTCCTTCTTGGTAAAAATAACACATCCAGATAACTAATAAGGATCTACTGTATAGCATGAGGAACTCTACTCAATACTCTCTAATGGCCTATAATGGGAAAAGAATCTAAAAAGGAGTAAACACATATTTTGTATAACAGATTCACTTTGCTGTACACCTGAAACTAATGAAAAATGTAAATCAATTAAACCCCAATAAAATATTTTTTTAACACACACACATCCAGGTACACCCAACAGGAAAAACAGACAAACAGGCAGAGACTTCCTAAACTCACTGAACTTTCTGCAATGTTGGAAATGTCCTCTATCAGCGCTCTCCAATATGGTAGCGCCTAACCAGATGTGGCTTTAAATACCTTATTGAGGGATTGAATTTTTATTTATTTGAATTAAGTTTAAATAGTCACACGTGGCTAGTGGCTACCACAGTGGCCAGTGTAGTCCTAGATAATGGTATAAGAACTCTGAATTACTCCTGAATCTGTCAGCATGTGAAAGCCAGAGGTTAACAAACATAAAATGGAAAATAACTGAAGTATAAATTTTGGCACAGATTAAAATCATCAGAAAAGTCACGTAATACTGTCTCAGATGGTTTTAACCAGTAGAGCATTATTCTGCATTTCTTCTCCCTCATCCCCTAAATGTGGGCTTCCTTAAGATTTAGGGTTTAAAGCTTTTATCCCCCTTTGAGGTTTCATCCACTTCTACTACTTCACTGTAACCTCATTAAACAATCTGCTGTATATTCCCACATAGGATTAGTTCTTTCATTTTCAAATAAAGCCACCTGTTTTAGCGTCACCTGCCTCCTAACGATGTGAGAGGTGACTTTCTGGGTGCACATGCCTGTGTTAGAGTACCAGGAGGGAATTGTTTCCAAGCAGCACAAGTATGCTGAGGATCACCTGTTATGATAAGGGTCACCCAGTGTGCAGGACTTGAAATCAGAATAGCAAGTTTCCCTCATCAGAATTCAGGTACCTACTGGAACATGAGAATGTATTCCATCCAAGGAGCAGAACCCTGAGTCTTGAAAAGGCTGAGTGGAGAGGGCTTTGTGGGTAGAACACCAGTTCCCAGGGCAAGAAGAAAAAATTCTAAAGATCTGTAAAAAAAGGCTCTGGCCTGAGCAAGGCCTCCATGGAAGTCTATGCATGCCTGCATGCTAAGTTGCTCCGACTGTGTCATGAGAGTGTATATCCTGCTGCATTCTTTGTAAATATCCCCTCATGCAACTAATGAATGAATAAGAAGAGTGTAGTCAGTACAAGATAAAACACAGCACAATAATGTCCAAAGATCATAATATTAAAAAGGCTAGGGACTTCCCTGGTGGTCCAGTGGCTGGGACTCTGTGCTCCAGTACAGGAATCCAGGTTCAATCCCAGGTCAGGAATCTAGCTCCCATAGGCCACAGCGAAAGATCCCATGTGCTGCAACTAAGACCAAGCACAGCCAAACAAATAAACATAAAACAAATATTTTTTTTAAAAGGTTAAATGTGGCCATACATTGGTGTTGGTCATAGTCTCTACGAGACCAATATAAGCAGCTTGCACAGAATCTTTTTTCTTTTTTTTTTACATTATATTATAGTTGATTTACAAAGTTGTACTAGTTTCCCATGTACAGCAGTGATTCATTTATACATATACACTTATCCTTTCTTTTTCAGATTCTTTTCCCTTATGGGTTATTACAGAATATTGAGTAGAGTTTCCCTCTGCCCTACAGTAGGTCTTGCTGACCATCTCTTTAAAATATTTATTTATTTATTGGCTTCCCTGGGTCTTTGTTGCTGCACTCAGGCTTTCTCTAGTTGCACCAAACAGGGGTTCCTCTCTAGATGGGGTGGGCAGGCTTTTCAGTGCAGTAGCTTCTCTTATGGAGCATAGGCTCTAGGGAGCAGGAGCTTCAGTAGCTGCTACACATGAACTCAGTACTTGTGGCACACAGGCTTAGTTGCCACAGGCATGTGGGATTTTCCTGGATCAGGGATCGAACAGTGTCCCCTGCATTGAAAAGTGGATTCTTCACTACTGGACCACCAGAAAAGCCCTATCTCTTGTATTCATAGTAGGAATCTTGATTTTAGAGCAGTTAGGAGCAAATAGAGGAATTTTTTAAATTGCAAGTTTAGACAGAACATTGGATATTTTATTAGAAGAGAGATGATATCAATTAACATTTATTGAGAATGTACTTTGTGCTGGCCACGTTTGTAAGTGTTGCACACGTGCTAAGCCATTTAATATTTAAAACAAGCCACAAGGCAGCTGCCTTGATCATTAAACAGATGAGGGAACTGAGGCCCAGAAAAGCTCCAGAAATAGAACTGATTGGAACTGGGAGAAGTGATCAGTCATAAAATCATACTATTCAAAAGGAGTTAGTAATCAGGTTACACTAATGTTTGTTTGCTTGCTTTTTTATTGTGATAAAACATATACAACCTAAAATTGATCATTTAAACCATTTTTAAAGTATACAATTCAGTGGCACTAAGTACATTCACATTGTTGGATAACCCTCACCACCATCCATTTCCAAAACTTTCCATCTTCCCAAACTGAAACTCTGTACCCACTAAGCATTAACTTCCTATTCATCACTCTCTCGAATCCCCAGGCAACCACCATTCTATTCAATACTTTCTGTCTCTATAAATTTGACTAATCTAGATACTTCATTTATGTAGACTCATATAATATTTGCCCTTCTGTGTACGACTGATTTTACTTTTCATGAAATTTTCAAGATTTATCCATGTTGTAGCATGTTAGAATTTCCTCCCTTTTAAGGTAGAATAGTCCATTGTTTATGTAAAAGAATCAATTCACTGTATACCTGAATCATTACAAATCAACTATACTTCAACAAAAATAAAAAATGTTTAAAAAATAGTCCATTTATGCGTCACAGTTTGTTTATCCACTTATTATTTATGGATACTTGGGGCTATTTTCACCTTTTGACTACGATTCATAAATGCTGCTATTAACATGGATATTCAAATATCTGTTCAAGTTTCTGTTTTCACTTATTTGGATTAAAACACAAAAGTGGACTGGCTCGGTCATATGGTACTTCCATGTTAATAGTTTGAGGAATCACCATTGTATCTTCTATAGTGGCTGCACCATTTTACATTTCCACAAGCAATTCACAAGAGTTCCAGTTTCTCCACATCTTTATCAACATTTGTTATTTTCTGTGTTATTTTTTAAGAACACCCATCCTAATGCATGTGAACTGATATCTTATTGTGTTATATTTTGTTTTCATTGAAGTATAGTTGATTTACATTGTTAGTTTCTGACATACAGCAAAAATACATATATATTCTTCTTGTATTCTTTTTCTGTTATGGTTTATTATAGGGCATTGAATATAGTTTCCTGTGTTATACAGAGGATATTGTTGTTTATCTGCTTTATACATAGCAGCTTGTATCTGCTAATCCCAAACTCATAATTTATCTCTCCCTTTCCATTTTGGTAACAATAATTTGTTTTCTATATCTGTGAGTATATTTCTATTTGTAAATAAGTTCATTTTTGTCATATTGTTGGGGGCAGAGTTTGGCCACCCTGTACAGCATGCAGGATCTTAGTTCACTGTCCAGGGATTGAACCCACACCCCCTGCATTGGAAGCACAGAGTATTCACCACTGGGCTACCAGGAAAATCTGTGTAATAGTTTAGATTCCACATATAAATATCATATGGTATTTGTCTTTCTATTTCTGACTTAGTTCACTTAGTATGGTAATCTCTAGGTCTATCCACATTACTGCAGATCTCATTATGGTTTTGATTTGTGTTTTCTTAGATATTAGTTGTTTGATTTTTTTTTAAGTATGAGAAACCCCAGGAGTTTCCTGATGGTCTAGTGGTTAGAATTTGGTGTTGTCACTGCTGTGGCTTGGGTTTGATCTCTGGTTGGGGGAACTGAGATCTTACAGGCTGTGTGATGCAGCAAAAATTCGAAAAAAAAAAAAAAAAGGAAAACCTATGTGTATTTATTAGCAGTGGAAAAAGGGAAGCTGAAAGGAGGGAAATTGTTTAAATCAAGAAGGAAGGCATGAGGGACTTCCCTGGCCATCCAGTATTTAAAGACTCTGAGCCTTCAATGCAGGGAGCACAGGTTCTATCCCTGGTTGTGGAACTAAGATCTCATATGCTGTGTGGCATGGCTGAATAAATATTTTTTAAGAAAGAAGGAAGGGCATGGAAAGGCAGGCAGAGGAGGGTGGGAGCAGTATGTGAGGGAAATAAAGACAAAGGGCTGGGGAAAAGATTATTTAGGTTGATCCAGTTAGTTTTGTATCTTCTTCTCCCTTGGCCTCCCAGGAGTTCCCAGGTAATGGGCTTCACCACAGCTTAACTGTATCCTCCTTTATAACAATACTGAAACCCATCCAAATTAGAAAGGAGACAGCATGTCCATTTGTGGATACCGGACAGCCAAATGTCCTGAAATGATAAAACAATGAAAGGAACAAAATGAGATAGATCAAGAGCAGGCCACTGCAAAGAAATGCCCTGTTGCTCAAAATGAAATAAATACTAGAAGCATCATTTGGAAGCCTGGGACAGGAGGACATCAAAGCCGCTGAGCATGAGACGTGAACCAGGCGATCCCTGCAGTCCCCTGTGATGAAGAGAGAGAAGAGGTAGAAGCATTGTCCAGTGCTGGCCAGCCTTAGCAGGCTGCATGGCCTTTATGCAGTTTTCAATTAACAGTAAGTGGGATAATATATGCAAAGTGTTAGCATAATTTTTGGAATCTTTTGTGTTCACAAAAAAGTAGCTAGCTATTATTGTTGAACTCTGAGACGGTGCTCAACAAGTCCACAGTCCGGTGCAGGACATGGCACCAAATAAAAAAATGCCAGCACAGGGTGAGAGGAATGAATAGAGGGAGATACAAGGTGCAGGGTGGCCCAAAGGTGTGATGGGCCAGGCCTTGAACGTAACACTTTTGCAGCATTTTCTCTTTTAATCTTGGCAACCTATGAAGTACTTATGAAGTAGGTACTAATATTATGCCTATTTCACAGGTAAGGAAACAGAATCTTACAGATTTAAGTAACTTGCTAGTCACAGGCTTGTCATAGCTGGTAAAGCGGTAGATCTGGGATTCAAACTATGTCTGCTGCCTTTCTCCAGGCTACAAGCTCATTATCTACTACTCTGTATCTTACCTGCTCACCTGAGTCAGGCAGTAGTTCCTAGAGGAAACTGAGATGAGTACTAAAGGATAAAGCGTTTAACACATGGGAGGGAAAGAGGCAACCCAGTGAGGCAGCATGCATGCCCCAAAGCGCAGAATTACAAAAGAGATCTTAAGAAAAAGAGTTCTGCTTGGCCAAATGGTGAGGATTTCCATGGATTAAATTCAGAGTCAATGTGTGTTGAGTTTTCTGTCACTGGCAGCCAAAGCATCCTAACTATGAGGTTGTGAGGAAGAAATTAGAACACAGCTATAGCAAGAGGAGACACAAGGTCAAAGACTTTTTACTTTTCAGACAAAGAGATGTGCTAAAAGGAAGGATCCAAAAGAAAAAGAGAGCTTGAAGACACAGAAAAGGGCAATAATCAATAGAATAATGGTTCAGAGAAATAGAAGTAGCAGCATGTAGGGCATCGGAGGAGGGTTTTTCGTTTTTCTTTTTGGTGGTGGTGGTTTTGGTTTTTTGCATTTTTTGTTTTTCACTTTTTGGCTACACCCCATGGCATGTGGGGTCTTGGTTCCCTGAGCAGGGTTCAAACCTGTGCCTCCTGCATTGGAAGGTGGAGTCTCAGCCATGGGATCGCTAGGGTAGTCCTTTAAGAGGAGCTTTAGACAGAAGGGAATGCCCACCAGTCCCTGGAACAGAGTAGGCACTCAATATTTATCAAGTGAGGGAGTTGATGATTTGGAATCTTCCAAAAACTCCTACATATTGACAACTTGTTTAAAGAAGTCTGCATTCTTCTCCTTCAGTCTTTCTGAGTCACTGTCAGAGGGTCACTCTTAACTTTAGTACATGATAATATGCATGTGTTAATTATTTTAGGAAATATCAGGGATAGAAAAGAGTCCCTGATCTTGAACCTCTGATGTAATTTTGGGGCTTCTCTGTGTCAAGACCAAATGTTTTTCAAAATGAGACCATCCCATACTCGAGGAAATCACCCATGGGTGTGTGAAAAATGCAAATTCCTTGGTCTCACCTACTGAATCAGACTCTGCATTTTAATAAGCTCCTAGTTGATTCTCAGTTAACTCAAGAACTGCTATCCTAGATTGGAGCAGGGATGGCGTCTTGTTCACCTTTGTTTCCTCAGTACCTGGTTCATGTGCTCGATTGAATGTTTCTGTTGTTGACGTCGTTTTTGGTGGCTTGTGGGGTTGAGTCCCTGATCTTGAACCTCTGATGTAATTTTGGGGCTTCTCTGTGTCAAGACCAAATGTTTTTCAAAATGAGACCATCCCATACTCGAGGAAATCACCCATGGGTGTGTGAAAAATGCAAATTCCTTGGTCTCACCTACTGAATCAGACTCTGCATTTTAATAAGCTCCTAGTTGATTCTCAGTTAACTCAAGAACTGCTATCCTAGATTGGAGCAGGGATGGCCTCTTGTTCACCTTTGTTTCCTCAGTACCTGGTTCATGTGCTCGATTGAATATTTCTGTTGTTGACGTTGTTTTTGGTGGCTTGTGGGGTCTTAGTTCCCTGACCAAGGATTGAACCCCAGCCTTTGGCAGTGAAATCTCAAAGTCCTAATTACTAAATGCCAGGGAATTCCCTCAGTTGAAAGTTTTGACTTGTGAATGTGTAAATCTTGGAATCCTGTGCTACTAAATAAGCCACAGGTTTGACTTTTGACAAATATTTTAAGTTATAGGATTTACTTATATTAGTGGTTCCATTGTGTGTTATATCAATTGTCATAGGGGTCTCAAGTAACAAGTAATTAATCATACTAAAAGTCAAAGTTTACAAATAAATTAACTTATAAAAATAACTGTTCTTTTCTGGCTATGCCTCATGGGATTGAACCCACACCCCCTGCCGTGGAAGCTTGGAGTCCCAACCACTGAACCACTAGGGAAGCCCCTTCTAAAAATAATTTTAAAGACAAAAGTTATCCCAATGGTCACATCCCTTTCACTGCCTAGCATTTTGACATGCTTTTCATGAGTGCTTCTTTGAGTACAGAGGACACTTCAGGGTATGTATGTATCAAGTATAGACAGCATCTGTAAAGCGCGTTGAGGTAGGAAAAAGTTCTGAACCATGCAGCTATACTGAGCAAGGCCAGAGAGAGGGCTGATTTTCAGCATCCTAAGACCATTTCTCACTCACCAGAAAGGAACAATAAATACAAGGAAGCCCAGGTTCCTCATTTAATAAGTATTCAACATGTACAGCACGTACAGCTTAGTTACACCTGTAGTCATTTAATCTCTGACAAAGGAGGCAAGAATCAACAATGGAGAAAAGAGTTTCTTCAGCAAGTGGTGTTGGAGAAACTGGATGGCCACATGCAAAGCAGTGAAGTTATAACATTCCCTCATACCATATGCAAAAATTAACTCAAAATGGCTTAAAGACTTAAATATAAGACATGACACCATAAGATTCCCAGAAGAGAACACAGGCAAAACATTCTCTGAAATAGATGTAACCAAAGTCTTCTTAGATCAGCCTCCCAAGGCAACAGAAACAAAATAAAAAATAAACAAACAGGACCCAAATTTACAATCTTTTGCAGAGCAAAGGAAACACACACAAAGTGAAAAACAACCTACAGACTGGGAGAAAACATTGGCAAATTATGCAACTGACAAGGGCTTAATTTCCAAAATATATAAACAGCACAGATAAACTTGATAACAAAACCCAAATGACCCAATCAAAAAATGGGCAGAAGACCTAAACAGACATTTTTCCAAAGAAGACATATAGATGGGCCAATAGGCACATGAAAAGATGTTCACCACTGCTAATCATTACAGAAACGCAAATCAGGCTACCTACCACCTCACACCAGTTAGAATCCTGTGTGCATACATGCTCACTCGCTCCGTCGTGTCTGACTCTTTTGTGACCCCATCGACTGTAGCCTGCCAGGTTTCTCTGTCCATGGGATTCTCCAGGCGGGAATACTGGAATGGGTTGTCATTTCCTCCTCCAGGGGATCTTCCCAACGTAGGGATTGAACCCGTCTCTCCAGTATTAGCAGGCAGATTCTTTATCAATGAGACACCCAAGAAGCCCCACCATTTTAAATGGCCATCATTAAAAAGTCTACAAACACCAGGGAATTCCCTGGCGATCCAGTGGTTGGGACTTGGCGCTCTCACTGCCAGGCCCCAGGTTTGATCCCTGGTCAGAGAACAAGATCCCACAAGCCTCGTGGTGCAACCAAAATAATAATAATAAAAATAAAAATAAAATAAAAATAAAAATAAAATAACAAATAACAAATGCTAGAGAGGGTGTGGAGAAAAGGGTACCCCCTTCAATACTGTTAGTGAGAATGTAGAGTTGGTGCAATCACTATAGAGAACAGTACAGAAGTTTTTCACAAAATAAAAATATTGCCACATACTCTAGCAATCCTACTCCTAAGCATGCTGCTGCTGCTGCTAAGTAGCCTCAGTTGTGTCTGACTCTGTGCAACCCCATAGACGACAGCCCATCAGGCTCCCCCCTCCCTGGGATTCTCCAGGCAAGAGCACTGGAGTGGGTTGCCATTTCCTTCTCCAATGCATGAAAGGGAAAAGTGAAAGTAAAGTCGCTCAGTCATGTCCAACTCTTTGCAACCCCGTGGACTGCAGCCTACCAGGCTCTTCCGTCCATGGGATTTTCCAGGCAAGAGTACTGGAGTGGGGTGCCATCGCCTTCTCCAACTCCTAAGCATACCTCCAGACAAAACTCTAATTTGAAAAGATACATGCACCTCTCTGTCATACCAGCACTATTCACAGTATCCAAGACATGGAAACAACCTAAATGTCCAACAAGAGATGAATGGATAATGAAAATGTGGTACATGTATACAATGGAATATTACTCAGCCATAAAAAAGAATAAAAGAATGCCATTTGCAGCAACATGGATGGATCCAGAGATTATCATACTAAGCAAAGTAAGTCAGAAAGAGAAAGACACATACCATATGATATTGCTTATATGTGGAATCAAAAAAAAATGACATAAATGAACTTACTTACAAAGTACAAATAGACTCAGAGATATAGAAAACAAACTTAGGGTTACCAAAGGAGAAAGGAGAGAAGGAGTAAATTAGGAATTTGGGATTAAAACATACACAGTACTATATATAAAATAGATAACCAACAAGGACTTACTGCATAGCATGGGAAACTATACTCAATATCTTGTAACAACCTATAAGGAAGAGAATGTGAAAAAAGAATATATATGTATAAATGAATCACTTTGCTATACATCTGAAAGTAATACAACATTGTAAACCAACTATATTTCAGTAAAACTTTCTAAAAAGATAAGACTTCCCTGGTGGTCCAGTGGTTAAGACTCTGTGCTCCCAGATCTGGGAACTAAGATCCTACATGCCTCATGGTGCAACCAAAAATAAAATAAACATTTAAAAAAAGAAAAAAGATACATGCACCCCCAATGTTCATAGCAGCACTATTTACAATAGCTAAGACACAGAAGCAACATCCACTGACAGATAAATGGATAAAGAACATGTATGTGTGTGTATATACACACACACATACACACACAATGGAATACTACTCGGCCATGGAAAAAGAAAAATAATGCCACAGCAACATGGATGGATCTAGAGATTATCACATTAAGTGAAGTAAGTCAGAAAGAGGAAGACAAATACCATATGATATCACTTACATGTGCAATCTAAAATATGATACAATTGAGCTTATTCACAAAACAGAAACAGACTCACAGGCATAGGAAACAAATTTATGGTTATCAAAGAGAAAAGGGGATGGGGGAAGGATAAATTAGGAGTTTACATTCTGCAGACACAAATGTATAGTAGAGGGAACTATATTCAACATCCTGTAATAAATAAACCATAATGGAAAGAATACCTCAATAACTTTGCTGTATATCAAAAACTAACAGAACATTATAAATCAATGATATTTCACAAAATATATACTGGAGGCATAACTACTACAAGGATAGTGAAATTGGGTTCCGTTACTGAAAGCTAAATGCGAAATCCAGTTGTTGCTTAGTCACTAAGTCCTGCCTGATTCTTTTGTGACCCCATGGACTATAGCCCACCAGGCTTTTCTGTCCATGGAATTTCCCAGGCAAGAATACTGGAGTGGATTGCCACTTCCTTCTCCTGGGGCTCTTCCCAGCCCAGGAATTGAACCTGCATCTCCTCACTGCAGGTGTATTCTTTACCACTGGCCACCAGGGAAGCCTATGAAATCCAGGAGGCTTCCTTAACAGCACACAACAAGGGCTTAAACACCTGCAGTGGGCCAGCAGGAAAACGTGAGGCCCAGGATTATCATCTGGAGAAGGCAATGGCACCCCACTCCAGTACTCTTGCCTGGAAAACCCCATGGGCAGCGGAGCCTGGTAGGCTGCAGTCCATGGAGTTGCGAAGAGTCAGACACGGCTGAGCGACTTCACTTTCACTTTTCACTTTCATGCATGGGAGAAGGAAATGGTAAACCACTCCAGTACTCTTGCCTGGAGAATCCCAGGGATGGGGGAGCCTGATGGGCTTCCATCTATGGGATCGCACAGAGTCAGACACGACTGAAACGACTTAGCAGCAGCAGCAGGATTGTCATCAGGATAGTTTAAGCTTCAATAAAAGTTAAACTTCCAAGCAATGTAGGTGAGCTAAGGGTCCTGGTTAGGAAATAATGGGATCATAACACATGGAATGAGGATATCTGATTGATGCTCCTGAAGATCTTGAATTTCCAGATTCTTCTGATCCCCCTGAACCTACAGAAATGGCCCACCATCCCTCACCTCTTGCTTATAGATAGTGCAGCAGCCAGTACCCTGCAACACTGCATGTAAGTAAGTAAGTAAGTAAAGTCACTCAGTCGTGTCGGACTCTTTGTGACCCCATGGACTGCAGCCCACCAGGCTCCTCAGTCCATGAGATTCTCCAAGCAAGAATACTGGAGTAGGTTGCCATTTCCTTCTCCAGGGGATCTTCCCAACCCAGGGATCGAACCCTGCCGGGGTCCAGCCCCGGTGGATCCAGGGTGATTCGAAGGTGGAGACGGAGTCGGCGTACTAGGAAAGAACTTATTTAATTACAGATAGAGAGAGATTAGGAAATTAGCAGAAAAAGGGGCTGAATAACTTGGCTTACATGGGATGCCAATCACCACCTACGTAGGCCACAGGCGTCTTTCCGTTCTCCCGAAGGAGAGGAGGCACTGAGGCCTCCCCGGTCCGATCTAGAAGCCCAGGCAGAGTTAGTAGGCTTGGTGAGGACCCAAGTGCCAGACGGGAATTCAGCCAGAAAATAGTGAGAGGTATTAGAGGAGAGAAAGAGGCTGAATAACTTGGTTTACACGGGATACCAATAAAATTCCAAGACAAGGAATTTGCACCATCTACGTTGGGCCACCGGCGCCACTTGAATATCGAAAGGTGCCCCTCCCTGGGCACCTTTTCGCATGGACTTGAAAGCCGGGGCAAGTAAGTAGACGTGGCGGGCACCCGTGCTCCAGATGGGAATTCAGCCAGAAATACGGAGGATGAGAAAGAACGACATGGGGGAATCAGTCTTTCCGGAAACTGATCCGTTTTCTTTATTTTCAGATTTGCTTATATACCTTTTGTTACACATAGGGATGAATACAAAGTCACGCGGGGGTCAGCAGTCCTGACCTTTATCAAAAATCGGGTGCTTTACATAAAAAAAGGTCTTAGGGGTTTCACATCATCTTCTGGCCATGAGGCCTGATAACACTTCATGACCTTCTCTTTCTGATAACCAAAAAACTCATTTTTTCCAAGGGTGTTTTTTCTTAAACCAGGCACCACCCTCCAGATAAAGGTACATTCCTATAGAGTAAAGGTATAATGAGTTACAATCAAGAAAGGAATTTATCTAACCCAAGGTTAGCATGATTAATCTTAAAAGTTAATACTTATTTCTCTTATATGCTAGTTATATTCATTATAAGGGCAGGGAATTAGAAGCAATTATTGGCACAACAAATGAAAAACCCTTCACCAATACAATTCCTAATCAATCCACTATACTAATAAATTCTAACTTCCCAAAAGAATCTGCCTTTAGTAAGTCTAAAACATCTCGTGCCTCTCGCTGTTGGGAGGCTGTAAATAATCACATTTGGCCGGACGAACCTATACAGGCAGGCTAGATAACCTTCAGAGGAGTCCGTAAGCTGAAACACTCTTGTCACGCCCAGGAATTTTATCAACTGGAGCTGCAAGTTAACTCCTTTTCCAGAGAAATGGTTATGGGGGAGAGCCCCCCGTAAAGTCAGAGGTGTAGGTGAGAGCATAAAACAGACTCTTGGTTTTGGGGGTAGATGCTCGGGAACAGGGGGTTTCCTGAGACTTGATCACGCCTTTGCGTATGCCAAGCCTCCTTCCTCATGACCTTTGCCACGGGCGGAGTTCCTCACGCTGGCCCCCGGCAGAACCCGGGTCTCCCACATTGCAGGCAGACGCTTTAACCTCTGAGCCACCAGGGAAGCCCACACTGCATGTACCCTCCTCAAAATATGCCTGTATCCAAGGGGGCTAGGATACAGGGGGGCTCTTGGATACTAGGCTGTTAAATATGGTTGAAACACTATATATAATCCAGTACAGGACATACTGGGTCTGATAAAGAAGGGACTATACTCCAAAGCAGCTGCAAGAACTAGCCCAGTATGTAATGGCAGGAACTGGAGAGAAGCACGGGACTAGAGTTGAGGATGCTTCATCAGGGCACCAGATTTTAAAATTGGATCCAGTTCAGTTCAGTTGCTCAGTCGTGTCAGACTTTTTGCGATCCCATGGACTGCAGCACACCAGGCTTCCCTGTCCATCACCAACTCCTGGAGCTTGCTCAAATTGATGTCCATTGAGTCAGTGATGCCATCCAACCATCTCATCCTCTCTTGTCCCCTTCTTCTACGGCCTTCAATCCTTCCCAGCATCAGGGTCTTTTCCAATGAGTCAGTTCTTTGCATCAGGTGGCCAAAGTACTGGAGTTTTAGCTTCAGCATCAGACCTTTGTCGGCAAAATAACGTCTAGGTCTGTCACAGCTTCTCTTCCAAGGAGCAAGTGTCCTTTTGATTTCATGGCTGCAGTCACCATCTTCAATGATTTTGGAGCCCAAGAAAATAAAGTCTGTCACCGTTTCCATTGTTTCCTCATCTATTTGCCATGAAGTGATGGACTGGATGCCACAATCTTGGTTTTTTTGAATGTTGAGTTTTAAGCCAGATATTTCACTCTCCTCTTTCACTTTCATCAAAGACTCGTTAATTTCTCTTCACTATATCTGAGGTTATTGATATTTCTCCCAGCAATCTTGATTCCAGCTTGTATTTCATCCAGCCTGATTTTCTCATGATGTACTCTACATATAAGCTAAATAAGCAGAGGGACATTATACAGCTTTGAAGTACTCCTTTCCCAATTTGGAACCAGTCCATTGTTCCATGTCCGGTTCTAACTGTTGCTTCTTGACTTATATACAGATTTCTCAGGTGGCAGGTAAGGTGGTCTGGTATTCCTATATCTTTAAGGATTTTCCACTGTTTGTTGTGATCCATACAGTTAAAGTCTTTGGCATAGTCTATAAAGCAGGTGTTTTTCTGGAGCTCTCTTGCTTTTTTGATGATCCAAAGGATGTTGGTGATTTGATCTCTTGTTCCTCTGCCTTTTATAAATCCAGTTTGAACATAGAAGTTCATGGTTCACATACTGTTGAAGCCTGGCTTGGAGAATTTTGAGCCTTATTTTGCTAGCGTGTGAGATGAGTGCAATTGTGTGGTAGTTTGAACATTCTTTGGCATTGCCCTTCTTTGGGATTGGAACGAAAACTGACCCTTTCCAGTCCTGTGGCCACTGCTGAGTTATCCAAATTTGCTGGCATATTGAGCGCAGCACTTTCACAGCATCATCTTTCAGGACTTGAAATAGCTCAACTGGAATTCCATCACCTCCACTAGCTTTGTTTGTGGTGATACTTCCTAAGGCCCACTTGACTTCACATTCCAGAATGTCTGACTCTAGGTGAATGATCACATCATTGTGCTTATCTGGATCATGAAGATCTTTTTTGTATAGTTCTTCTGTGTATTCTTGCCACCTCTTCTTAATATCTTCTGCTTCTGTTAGGTACATACTGTTTCTGTCCTTTATTGTGCCCATCTTTGCATGAAATGTTCCCTTGGTATCTCTAATTTTCTTGCAGGGATCTCTAGTCTTTCCCATTCTATCGTTCTATTTCTATTTCTTCTTTTTCTATTTCTATTTCTTTGTATTGATCACGAGGAAGGCTTTCTTATCTCTCAGTGCTATTCTTTGGAACTCTGCATTCAGATGGGTATATCTTTCCCTTTCTCTTTCGACTTCTGCTTCTCTTCTTTTCTCAGCTATTTGTAAGTCATCCTCAGACAACCATTTTGCCTTTTTTCCATTTCTTTTTCTTAGGGATAGTCTTGATCACCACCTCCTGTAAAATGTCATGAACCTCCTTCCATAGTTCTTCAGGGACTCTCTTAGAACTAATCCCTTGAATCTATTTGTCATTTTCAGTATATAATCCCAAGGGATTTGATTTAGGTCATACCTGAATGGTCAGTGGTTTTCCCTACTTTTTTCAATTTACGTCTGAATTTTTCAATAAGCAGACCTGGGACACATGGCATGTGGCATAAGCCCTCTTGGAGGAGGTCGCCATTAGCGCCACCATAGAGGTGCAGAGCAGAGGACCCACAAACTGCAGAACAATTATACCAAAGAAATTCTCACACTTTTAAGAAAGTTCTAGGGCAATGGCACCCCACTCCAGTACTCCTGTCTGGAAAATCCCATGGACGGAGGAGCCTGATAGGCTGCAGTCCATGGGGTCACTGAGGGTCGGACACGACTGAGCGACTTCACTTTCACTTTTCACTTTCATGCAGTGGAGAAGGAAATGGCAACCCACTCCAGTGTTCTTGCATGGAGAATCCCAGGGACGGAGGAGCCTGGTAGGATGCTGTCTATGGGGTCACACAGAGTCGGACATGACTGAAGTGACTTAGCAGCAGCAGCAGGGCCCAAAACAGATTTCCCAACCTGAGAATCCAGCAAAGGGACTGAGAACCCCCAGGGAATTTGACTTTGAAAACCAGTGGGATTTCATTATAAAACTTCCACAGGACTGGGAAAAGAGACTCTTGGAGGGCACAAACAAAACCTTGTGTACACTAGGACCCAGGAGAAAGGAACACTGACCACACAACAAACTGAGTCAGAGTTGCCTGTGAGCATCTGGAGGTCTCCAGTGGAGGCGTGGGTCAACAGTGCCTGCCGTGGGGCCAGGGGCACTTGAATACAACAGTACTGGCAGAAGTCCTTTTGAAAGAGGTCACCATTACAGCCATCACCCCTACCATAGTTTGGCCTCAGGCCAAACTACAGGGAGGAAACACAGCCCCACCTATTAAAATAAAATTGGATTAAAGATTTACTGAGCATGGCCCTGCCCAGCAGAGTAAAACTCAGATTCCCCTACAGCCAGTCCCTCCCATCAGGAAGCTTCCACCAGTTCTTATCCTTTTCCATCAGAGGGCAGATAGAATGGAAACCACAATCACAGAAAACTAACCAATCTGATCGCACAGATCACAGCCTTGTCTAACTCAATGAAACTATGAGCCAGGCCATGTATGGCCACCAAAGACAGACAGGTCATGGTGGAGAGTTCTGACAAAACCTGGAGAAGGGAAGGACAAACCACTTCAGTATTCTTGCCTTGAGAACCCCATGAACAGTATGAAGAGGCACAAAGATACGACACTGAAAGATGAACTCCCCAGATGGGTAGGTGCCCAATATGCTACTGGAGGAGAGTGGAGAAATAACACCAGAAAGAATAAAGAGATGGAGTCAAAGTGAAAACAACACCCAGTTGTGGATGTGACTGGTAATAGAAGTAAACTCCGATGCTGCAAAGAGCAATATTGCATAGGAACCTGGAATGTTAGGTCCACGAATCAAGGAAAATTGGAAGTGGTCAAACAGGAGATGGCAAGAGTGAATATCAGCATTTTGGGAATCAGTGAACTATAATGGACTGGAATGGGTGAATTTAATTCAGATGACCATTATATCTACTACTGTGGGCAACAATCCCTTAGAAGAAATGAAGTAGCCCTCACAGTCAACAAAAGAGTCAGAAATGCAGAACTTAGGTGCAGTCTCAAAAATGACAGAATGATCTGTTCGTTTCCAAGGCAAATCATTCAGTATCACAATAATCCAAATCTATGTCCCAATCAGTAATGCTGAAGAAGCTAACTGAATGGTTCTATGATGACATACAAGACTTCTAGAACTAACACCAAAAAAAAGATGTCCTTTTCATCATAGGGGACTGGAATGCAAAAGTAGGAAGTCAAAAGATACCTGGAGTAACAGGAAATTTGGCCTTGGGAGAACAAAATGAAGCAGGGAAAAGGCTAACAGATTTTTGCCAAGAGAACACACTGGTCATGGCAAACACCCTCTTCCAACAACACAACAAACAACTCTACACATGGACATCACCAGATGGTCAATATTGAAATCAGACTGATTATATTCTTTGCAGCAGAAAATGGAGAAGCTCTATACAGTCAGCCAAAACAAGACTGGGAGCTGACTGTGGCTCAGATTATGAACTCCTTAGTGCAAAACTGGATTAGGGGGAGTTTATTGATTTGGGAGTACTCTAAGTCACACAATTTATCACTCTGCCAAGGACCCCAGCATATGGTAAAAATTTGTTATAAGGATGGCTCTTAGAGGCATGGAAAACTTTATAGACCAATGAGGTAAAAAATGCCAGAGTTGCCAAGACATATAGTGTAGGAAGAGATTAAAAATATTTAGAGAAGTCAGCAGGAGATGGATGTACTTAAGGTCAGAAATCCCACAGAATGATCATGTTCTGTAGGAAGACCAAGAGGAGACCTGTGAATTCATCAAGACTTTAAGGAATGTGATGGTAAGGGCTGCACCAGCATCACCAAAAGTTCAGTTGTGCTTTCCCTTTATAGGCTAGGACTGACAGTAGGAGCAGCTGTTGGAAAACTGGGTTCCGAAAGGGGAGCGATAGGGTCTTGAAATAAGAAGTCAGGTAATATCACTTAATCGCGAGAAGCCAGGCAGATGCAATTATTATGAAGAGTGGAAAAGTCAGAATGACAGCTGCAGAATCCTGACCCTCAGAGAATCACGGAAATGGTTAACAGAATATAGCATCCCCAAAGACAAAATAGATAGTCAAACAAGTGTACGTCTCAATTTTTAATCAGAAGAAATTAAGGTTGGGTGACCAGGGGCTGAGGGCAGTTGCCCCAGTGGATATGACCATCCTTTGCCCACTTTTAGATCTGGGTCAGTTTTGAGACCCTGAACTCATTAAGAGATGGTTAGGTCACCAATCACCAAAAGGAGGACTCTATAACAGCATGGCAAATTACACAGTAATGATTTCCCGGTCCTTCTCTCAAAGTTCACATACCTACTTGTATGATTCTTAATATATTTTAGATACAGTTGTAAGGAACAGATTCATTTAAAATGTTTAATGAATTCATAGTATTTTTTCTTGCATTTAACAGCAGGAATCTACTTCCCACAGTTCTGGAAGCTAGGAGTCTAAGGCTGCCAGCATGGTTGGGTTCTGGTGAGGACCCTCTTCAGGTTCAGACTGCTATCTTTCTGTAGTGTCCTCACCTGGCAGAAGTGGTGAGAAAGCTCTCTGGTGTCTCTTTGATAGAGCACTTAATCTTATTCATGAGAGTCCCACCCTTATAACCTAAACAAAGAAAGAAAGAACGAAAGTAGCTCAGTCATGTCTGACCCTTTGCGACCCCATGGACTGTAGCCTACCAGGCTCTTCTGTACATGGGATTTTCCAGGCAAGAATACTGGAGTGGGTTGCCATTTTCTTCTCCAGGAGATCTTCCTGGACCACATGCCGAGAGGCAACTAAGTCCATGTGCCACAGCTTCTGAAGCCTGCGCACTCTAGACCCCGTGCTCTGCAACAAGAGAAGTTACTGCAATGAAAAGCCTGCCCACCACAACTAGAGTTGCCCCTCCTATGGCAACTAGAAAAACTCTGTGTGCAGCAATGAAGACCCAGCACAGTCAAAAATAAAAAAATTAAATTAAAAATGATGAAAAATCCATATTCAGTGTAGTAAGTTCACACAATACCATAGTATATAAAAAGCAAAAATTTCCCATTTCCAACACTATTCCTCCAGCCCCTACTCACTCTACTGTAATTCACCTCCCCAATTATACAATTATAGACATTTATTGAGTACTTACTCTTTACCAGGAAGTATTTAAAGCACTTTTTTATATGTTAAGTAATTTTACTTTGTGTGTGCTATGTGCTCAGTAGCTTCAGTCATGTCTGACTCTTTGTGACCCCATGAACTGTAGCCCACCAGGCTCCTCCATTCATGGAATTCTCCAGACAAGAATACTGGACTGAGTTGCCATGCCCACCTCCAGGGGATCTTCCTGATCCAGGGACTGAACTTGCGGTTTCCTGGGTCTTCTGCATTGCAGGCGGATTCTTTACCCACTAAGCCACCTGAAAAGCCCAAATTTATACCTTGCTGTTGCTGCTGCTGCTAAGTCGCTTCAGTCGTGTCCGACTCTGTGCAACCCCAAAGACAGCAGCCTACCAGGCTCCTCTGTCCCTGGGATTCTCCAGGCAAGAATACTGGAGTGGGTTGCCATTGCCTTCTCCAGTGTATGAAGTGAAAAGTGAAAGTGAAGTCACTCAGTCTTGCCTGACTCTTAGCGACCCCATGGACTGCAGCCTACCAGGCTTCTCCGTCCATGGGATTTTGCAGGCAGGAGTACTGGAGTGGGTTGCCATTGCCTTCTCCGAATTTATACCTTAGTAAAACCCAAAGAGGCAGATATTATCATTATCTTCATTTTATAAAGGGGAAACTTTCACAGGTTGGGTTCCCTGAGAAGCCAACTCAAGAAGAAATTCAGAGTACAGAAAGTTCATTCATTCATTTCAGACACAGTTTGGTCTCAACATGGACTAGGTCCAATCCACAATGCTTTAGAAGGCCCCTTGCTGAAAAATGAAGATTTCACTCAAATAAAGAACCCATCTTTCTTAATTGCAGTCAAGGGTCACTGACTATATTATAGCTTTTATTCACAGATTTAAAGAGTCCTCGGAGAAGAGCACCAGCCTTTGAGGTAGCTAGAAACAAGGGAGGTAAGCTGGTCATTTGGGGTTACCTTGGCCATGGGCTCAGTTCCAAGGATACACTGGGGGAGAGAAGTCTAGGGGACTTCTCTTAGGACAAGGTTTTTGGAGTAGAGATAGTTGGGCCTTATTTGGGTTGTTTTCTCTACCTTAATTCGAACACTTTTCACTAATACTTAGGGAAGCCTCAAGTCTAACTCTCAACTTCACAACCAGAATAAAAAATTAATGGACTCCAAAAACTTTTGAGAACAGTTTCAAATTATTGTTTCTGATGCTCCCTATCTTATATTCCAAATCCCACAGAGAAATCCCTGTGAAGTTGTTCTTTTTATCAGCTGCCCTCAACAGGCATAAAACTGAACTGATCTCCTACTCACCCAGTCTCCCAAACATACTCTCCACTTGTGTTCCTCATCTCCATGAAGGACCCACCAGCTTCCTAAACCAGAACCTGAGTATCATTTGTATTTGGGACGTCACCTTTTCCCTTTCCCAACGAATTTTTAAGTCCTAGACATTCTACCTTCCAAATTATCCAGAAGCTATCCATTGCTCCCCAATTTCACTGCTTCTTCCTTAGTTCTGACTTCTCTGGTGGCTCAGGAGGTAAACAATCTGCCTGTAATGCAGGAGACTTCAATCCCTGGGTTGAGAAGATCCCCCTGGAAAAGGAACCGCTACCCACTACAGTACTCTGGTCTGGAGAATTTTGTATATGTATAGTCTATGGGGTCGCAAAGAGTAGGACACGACTCAGCGACTTTCAGTTTCCTTAGTTCAGGGCATTATCTTTTGCCAAAATGCCTTCAACAGCCTATGTGGTTTTCCTGCCTTAGTCTCCTTCCTTCTTTATTCATTCGCTACACTGCAACCAGAGTAATTTTTTAAAAACACAAATCTGACAATGTCGTTCTACAGTTTAGAATCTTTCAATACGAAAGCTTTTAAAACTTCATAATATAGTTTATTAGGATCTGAATGATTTGGCCGCTGCGTGCCTCCACAGTCTCATCCCCACACACCATGCCCTCTGTTCGGCCATAATGAACTTTCAGTTCCCTGAACCCAACTTTTTCTAATATCGCTATGTCTTTGACCAAACGGTTCTCTGCTTGGAATACCCTCCCCGCTACTCTTTTTTTTGGGTAAATCAGATGCATCCTTCAGGTCCCAGATAGTTGTCACTCGCACAGCCCAGGTAGGCAGGCTTCGTTCCACAACAGGTGTCCTCAACGTGGTCCAGACGATTTGTCTTTCAGGCAGGTGGCCCTAACGGTGCCCTCAAGACTCCATTACTGTCGGACAGTCGAAAGGCTCCTTAGAGCAGACCCAGATGCTTCCGGCTCCAGTCCAAAATAAGTAGGCAGCACATGAAGCTTGGCCCCACAGCAGAGACACACCCAGAGCTTCCAGCTGTGGGCGCTGGGTACAAGACCGTCGTTCACCGCCCGGAACCCAGCCGGGTGTCCCCGCCTCCCACGCTGCGTCGGGGGCGTGGAGGGGCGGGGCTTTGGGCGCCGGCGAACGGCGTGCGACGAGCGGGGGGCGGGGCCAGGGGCGGAGCGGAGCGCGCATGCGCGGTCGCCTTTGTGTGGGTCGAACAGCAGCAGCGGCGGCGGCGGCGACGGCGGCAGTGGCGGTCCCACTGGCAGGCGGGCAAGAGGGGAGTCCGGGCGGCGTCCGGCGTGGGAGCCGGGGGACCACGATGGTAAAGAAGCGGAAAGGCCGCGTCGTGATTGACTCAGACACGGAGGACAGCGGCAGCGACGAGAACCTGGATCAGGTTAGGACAGGCCGCGGAGGCGCGGGCCAGCGGAGCGGGAGGGCTGAGTCCCGGCCACGGGAGTCGGGAGCCTGTCGGGCCCGGGCCTCCTGGCTGGAGCGCCCGGCCTGCCTCGTGTCCTGAACGCCGCTGCCGCCCCCTCAGTCCTCCCCGCAGTATCCGCGGCCCTTGGAGTCTAACCGGGGCCTGGAGACGGAGCCCGAAGGACTTGGCGCCTCGGGCGGGGAGGCGGGGCAGGGGCCAGGCTGGTGGGCCTCGGACTGGGGGAACTGGAGGAATCCTTGGTCTGCCACGGCCAGATCGGGGCGGCAGGCAGCAGGCCAGGCGAAGCGGACACGGAGAGATAGAAAGTATCGCTCGCCAACCCGGGCGATTGGGAGGTTTTGGGGGCGGTGCGGCGGGTGGGGGGCGGGAG
>SJXQ01002448.1:303465-359537 GCA_006408695.1 Aepyceros melampus | reverse complement strand
AGAAGGTGCAGGCTGTGGAAGATGAAGTTTTTCAGACGAGGGTGTGAACAGAGTGAAGGGCAACCTCTCCGTGCTTGGCGAAGAATACTTAGCTGTGGACACGAATCTACTTGGCAGCTAGGGTGTTTTGTGTTTGTTAAGGGTCCCCATTGAGATGTCAGACCCAGGAAAGCTCTTGGGAGGAGGAAAGTGGGCATAAGTGGAGAAATATCTAGGGCGGCAATGGAGGCCCTTTTCATGCAGCATCCCAGAATTCTTTCTACTTGAAAAATGTTCAGGAGCCATTGAAACTAACTTTACGTCTCACTGTCTTGGGGTTGCTTGAACTGTTTATATGCTCTGGGAGATACTATAGGGAGGAAGCTGTCCTTTGTAGCAGTGCTCCAGTGATAACAGAAGATTCAAAGAGAGTTTTCCCCCATGTTTAGTGAACAAATTATATACAGAAAGGATATGCAAGAGGTAGTAGTTCTGTAAGTTTGAGTAGAGTACTGAACTTAGAATCTGAAATTTTTTTGAGTTCTAGGCTGTGTTGTTTTCTAGCTATGTATCTTTGGCCATAACTGTAAAGTCTAGATAAAACATCAGCCTTGTGTATCTGATTTGGTTGTTACAAAGGATTATTTGTAAGAACTAATTGATACAAGCACCTGAAAACTAAAGCTTTTCTGCAGATGGCTTCTTGGGAGTCCTCTGTATTAGGTCAGAGGTCTCAGGACTTAAATATTAGGGCATGAAAGGGGAGGACTTTGAGAAAGAGGGACTGGAGAGATGTCGAAGAACAGAGGGCTCTTTTGAAAATGGTAGTATGGAGGTAGGAGATGAGGAAGTAGTGGGGCCTGTGGAGAAGTATCAGAGGGATAGAAACCTTGTTATGGGATAGAAAGTGAAAGGTAGGGTGAAAATGTTCACAGGAGAGACTCCGAAATATGTAAAAATATATTCTTGACTGTAAAAGTTTGGCTGGTAAGTTTAGACTGGCACTTAGGATTAGAAATTAAAAAACAACTATTTCCTAATTTAAAAATTTAGGTATTTCTGATGATAACGTCAGTTACCACTTACATAGGGCCTGGGGTGAACTTCCCTAGATCAGGAAGATCCCCTGGAGAAGAAAATGGCAACCCACTCCAATATTCTTGCCTGGAAAACCCCATGGATAGAGGAGTCTGGAGGGTTCCAGTCCATAGGGTCACGAAGAGTCAGACATGGCTGAGCAACTAACACTGGGGTGAACTGGTCACCTATGTGTTGTGTGTGCTTAGTCGCTCAGTGATGTCCGACTCTTTGAGACCTGTAGAAGGATACTGTAGCCCTGGAGAAGGAAATGGCAACCCTCTCCAGTATTCTTGCCTGGAGAATCCCATGGACAGAGGAGTTCGGCAGGCTGCAGTCCTTGGGGTCACAAAGAGTCGAACACGACTAAGCCACTGAGCACATACTGTAGTCCATTAACCTCCTCTGTTCATGGAATTTTTCAGGCAAGAATACTGGAATGGGTTTCCATTTACTTCTCGAGGGGATCTTCCTGACCCAGGAATCAAACCCTCATCTCCTGTGTCTCCTGCATTGCTGCTGCTGCTGCTGCTAAGTCACTTCAGTCATGTCCGACTCTGTGCGACCTCATAGTGGTTTCTTTACCCACTGAGCCGTCCAGTCACTTCAATTAAGTGCTTTATTTACATTGTCAGGTTTTTAAATTCTGATGAAGTAGGTACCATTTTCCCCATTTTAGATATAAGAAAAATGGTGCTTGAAGATATAACTTACCTAGATTCACACAACTTGGTAGTAGAATTTGAACCCTAATCAGTATGACTGCAAGGCCTATGCTCTTTCCATATACCAACTATTCTGTTTTTCATATTGCAAAATGATGTTTCATAGCCATTTTCTGTGTTACTCGAATGCATGTTTGTAAAGTATACTGAATAGAGGAAATTGATCATCAGTTTAAAAGATGATTTGGGGGCTTCCTTGGTAAAGCACTGTTAAGACATCTCTTCTGATGATAAATGAACTAAGCTGTAAATTATTCTGTCTTTGATTTTTTTCCACGGAAGTCTGACAAATAAAATGAGTAGAGAACTTCCTTTTGTAGCAGAAAGATTTTTCCTTATCCACAAAAAAGTTTTTTCAAAGTGGAAACTGAAGGGATTACAACTTTAAACCCAACTTTATCTATTTGTAAAAAGAAATTAGCATAAAATTTGTAAGTAATACCTAATACATTTTAACAGCAATTTCAGCCTTCTCCTTTTCAACTCATTGGCATTCTTTTTATCAGATGGGAACCAGATCAAAATCCCCATTTCCTGTGCATCCTAACAGGCATCAGTGCCTTCTTTCTATTCAGCCCTGTGCCAGGCTTTCAGAGGAATCAAAAAGTTCTAGGCTTTCTAGAAGTTTTCCCAGAGATCTTGAGCAGAAGTTCAAAGTCAGCCTGGTTTTGCGGTCTTTAGGAATCCTCAGAAGAAAGTTAATGCCTTCTGGGCCTTACCTCACCAAGATGCCTTGGTCTACTCCATCTATTTCTTGGTCTTCATTGGTGGGGTATAACATCATATTTGCTGTCTAATGATCAGGCCTTGTGGAAAAGAAGAAACTGTGACAAATCTCTTAAGTGTCAAGTGTGAGAATGGAGCACAGTTAGTAAGGAGATCCTTTGTCTTTGAGTTTTCCAAGTGGGAATCTAAGCCATTATGTCAGAAATATTACCTCCAAATTAGTCTTTACTGAAGGTGAGGCAGGTCAGCCTTCTACACTGGTTTTTCCTGGTGGTGAGAGAAAGAACATGTATGTATGAAACTGCTTGGGTTGCTTGTTTTTAAGATGTTCTTTGCAAGGGCTCCCATCCCAGACCTACTGAATCAGAAGACTCTCAGGGGACTCTATCCTCTGAGGTAAAATACGGCATTTTACCAGTTATAGTCCAGGTACTTATTTGTGTTAAACACTGAGACCACTGCTATGCAAGTTAATCTTTTTCATAAGACACTGTAAGTAGTTTGGGAGAGAAATAGCTTCCTGTCTCAGCCAGAGTTGTGTGTGCACACATAACCAAAGGAACTTAAAAGAGATGTTGAAGGTGGCAAAGCAGCTAGTTTTTCTAATCTCTGAAGCCGTTTGAATTGTTGGGATGCTTTTTTTGAGGCCTGTTTATTTTTCCCCTTTCTTCTTGGTGGGAAGAGGTATATAGTAACTGAATTAGAGTTCTTTGAAATTTGTTTTAACTTTCAAAGGTTTTAAAAACTCAGACCTTTGAAGGATTCATTTTAACATCTGACCTGATAGTGACCTTATTTTTTTATGTTGGCCACACCTTTTTTTCAACATCTTAGAATTGAAAATCATGGAGTTAATGCTTTTGGTGCTTCTTGGGAAAAAATAACACAGTTTGAGCCAAATCTAGGCTTTTTTTACCCCGCCATGTACCTATATGGAGATAATATGTCACTCTTTTGGAATAATACTTATGCAGTCGGTCCTGTAATATGAAAAGCATCCAAGACAAGAAAGGAATCAGAAGTTGTCTATTCAAGTCAGTACAACTCAGTGTTTATAACAAGAACTTTACTCTGCCTTTTTCAAGGAAAAAAGAAAAGCTACATGCAGTTATTTTGTAGTTTTCATCATTATTTAAAATTACAGTAATTGTGTTATCCTGTCCTCTTTGCTCAGGCTACTTGAAGTAGCCATAAATTAAACTTTTTTTTTTTTAATAGGCCCCTAAGTATTTTGTAGGAATTATTTTTAGACATCATGTGTTTAAAATATCATTCTTATAAAGTATCCTTCCACAAATCTTTCACATAAAAGTTGGGAAATTTAGAAGTTGTGCTTCTTATTAATATAGTCTTTTTTTTTTTTTTTTGGGTCAGTGCCAGGTCTTAGTTGTAGCACATGGGATCTCCAGTCTTCATTGAGGCACGCAAACTCTTAGTTGCTGCATGTGAACTCTTAGGTACAGCATGTGGGATCCAGTTCTCTACCAGGGATCAAACCCAGGCCCCCTGCATTGTGATCACGGAGTCTTAGCCACTGGGCCACTAGGGAAGTCCCTAAAGTATTTTTTCATGAGTCAGAGCAGTTTGAAGTCTAGGATGAAGTTGTGAGAAGTGTCAGTGTTAACTTCTGTAGTTTTTAAATTTGTGTCATGATGTTGTATCTCGCCTGATGTAACTCATCTGCCAGTTTCACTTGACTTGCCTTTAGAAACAGTGCAGGGAAAGTTGAGTCCAGTGGGAGCCATAACAGGCTTTTAGGAAAAGTTGAAAACCTCTCTTTCAACACCCCTTCTCTTGGTGTATTTATTTGCTCCCTTCCTAAGTTCCCCAAAAGGAAAGATTTTTTTTTTTTTTAATCTTTCAACAAATGTTTTAGACAGTGCTAGACAATAAGGCTATTGGATGAACAAAATGGAAGCAATTCCCACCTTCCAGGAGCTGGGAGTAGGGGAGCACAGAGGGAGGGACAGGTGCTAAAATTGCTCAGAGAGTCATTTCCTTAGATTTGTGTTACATCTTAGGAAGGAAGAACAAAGATGCTGTGACAGCTTGACCTGGGACCCAGTGCTAGCCTGATGGGAGCGACATTTAAGTGGAGACATGGAATATGGATTAGGGACAAGGAGATGGGTGACTGAAGAGTACAGCGACATGTGAGTGTTCATGGTTGAGGGACCAAAATGTACAAAACCGTCGAGGCAGGAAGGACCTAACACCCTCATGAAACTGAAAGAAGCAAAGTGACTACGACATCACTGGTTGGAGAGAGAGTGGTCCAAGTAAAGCTGCAGAAGTAGTCTCTTTGGATTCTTTGAAAATGGAAAAGCCAGTTTAGTGGATCACAACCAGTATTAAAAATAAAAACAAAATTGAATCAAATAGAAAAAATAATTGTATGTCAGACTTAGTAAAGATAAGTATGTTTCATAAAGATATTGTTTCATAAGGTATAGTTTATTTCTCTGTGGGCTGAGGTTGAAAAGAAGTTTTAAGCCACTGGCAGGACAGGTCAGCAATATTCAGGACTGTGAACTCTATTCTGAGGGTAATGAGAAACCAGTGGAGGATTTTAAGCTGGAAGAGGTGTTCCTCTTTGTCTTTTGAAAAGTTTTCCCAGACTGACATGTGGAGAGTAATCTAGAGAAGGGACACCAGTTGGGTGGCCCATAGAGGAGTCCAGGTGAGAGAAGGTGGAGAGGGTAAGGTCCACTAGAATGGAAGCTCCAAGAGGGCAGTGGAGTATCCCTGCATCTAGAACAGTGTCTGGCCTGCTGCATGTGCCTTGTCAATATTTGTTGAATGAATGCCTAACTTAGACTGGTGTAGTTATAGACACGGCAGAAAGTAGATTCAATAGGACATAATATTCACGCTATGAAACTGTGAGTTTGATGATTGATTGGATGCTGGGGGTGAGGAAGAGGATGTTCTGGCATGAGATAGGGAACCCTGGAGGAAAATCAGGTTTAGAGGTGAAGAGTATATGTTCAGTCTTAGATGTGTAGAGATTAAAATTGTCTTATGAGACTCTCAAGAGGAAACCTTGTAGGTAGTTGAAAATAATGCCTGCCTGACACAGAGTAGACAATTCATAAATCTTTGCTGAATAAGCAAATGCTGTTTGTGGCATATCCATGGTAGAAAGTTAGATTCTAACTTTTCTGTATAGTAGGGTTGCTTAGAGATAAAAGGGACACTGTCAGATTGGGAGTTCTTACTCTAGCCTCTGCTGTAATACTGATATCTTTTCTATAAGGCCCAATGTGCATTAGTTAGAAAGTATTCAAAGAGGGAACCAATTATAAATAAGTAACAGTAATAGAATTTTTAAAAGATTTTTATGTACTTTTATTTTGATTGTGTTGAAAGCTGATTTTATTTTATCAATTCTGTGGCAGTGCGGGCATTTATATAGCACAGTATTTTATCTATAATTATAATCACTTTGCTGATATTGGAAGAAGTTGCCACATTTAGCTCCAGTCATGCGATATGTAAAAGAATGTTATACTGTCACTTTGGAATTATTATTCTGAAGGGTTTTTGTGTTTGTTCATTGGTTTGGTTTGTATTTTTTTGTTTTTTAATTACAAAAATAGTGCATGCTTGTTGAAACAGTTCTAGCAAAACAGAATGGGACATACATGTATGTACAGATACATGTATGGCATACATGTATCCCACAGAATGTGTATACACAGTGGCTGTGTCCCTTATTCTTTAAAAATAACCGGTGTCCACTGTTGGAATGATGTTCTTCTATCAACAATTTTGATATGAAAGAAAAAATAGGAATTAATCTCAGATTTACACCTCTGTGAATTATTACTCTTTACTCAGCATCTCTCAAGTCCTCCCACTTCCCTGTGTCCTTGTGGCTACTTAGGCTTCCCTGGCCCTCTAGTCTATTCCTCTTAGTCAGAGTGCTCTTTTAAAAACCCTCTCAGGGGCTGGTTACTTCCCTAGCTTAAAATCATTTGATGAAGGCTCCGCACTCCCTTCCAATAAAATTTGTTCTCCTGATCCTGCTTTATAAACCTGGGAATGATGTGGTTTCTTCTGGCCTCTAACCTGCCTCATTCCATCATCCCCCACCTCTTGCCGAAGAAGCTCTAGTCGCACTGGTTCCCTTTCGGTTCTTTGGTTAAGCCAAGCTGTTACCAGTCTCAGGGCCTTATCTATCCTCTCTGTAGACTTCTGTCCAGAAGACTGCTGCACCCCGGTCTCCTCTCGCCAGGTTTCTAGTCTCAGCCTAAATACCATTGCCTCAAAGAAGCAGTCACCCTATTGCATATGGGTGTTCCATCCACTTGATAACCGCTTTCTCAGCATTTATTACTAGATATAATTGTTTCCTTATCTATTTGTTGTCTCTCTCCCTCACTTGATTTTATTTATTTTAAAAATTTTATTGGAGTATACTTGATTTATAATGTTGTGTTAGTTTCAAGTGAACAGCAAAGTGAATCAGTTATTCCTATACCCCCTCACTTGGTTTTCAGTTCTGTGAGATCAAAGGATTATGTATCTTCATGACTGTCTGCTCAGACTTGGTATATAGTAGGTGCTGATAGCAGGGGAACTATTAATATCTGTCCCAGCTTGCCAGGAACTGAGTTTCCCAGAATTCAGGACTTTCAGTGCTAAAACCAGGACAGTCCTGAGCAAACCAAGATGTCTGGTCACCCTAATTGGCAGTAATCACTTATATCAGTTGTATTTGTGAAATGAATAAGTGAAAAATACATGCTAATTAACTATTAAAAAAAACCTCTGAGGTTTATCCATATGGGCTTTTATTCTCCTTATCTGGGGTACAGAATATGTATCCCACTTTCATGTGATCATGGGAGGTTTGATTAAAGAGATGAGACTTAATTTCCTCTGAGTAAGGGGAAGCTAAATTGCTTTATTACAAGTTGATCCCAATATGGCATCACAAAAAGCGCATTGTGAATGATGGGGTGGGGGAATTCAACCCTCAGGTTTATGAATGTTGACATATTGATTAAAATTCTAATTTTAACCAAAATAATACTATTTCAATAAATATTACCTTAGTGTAGTTAGGCTTGCTTTGTTAGGGTCTGAGTTTTGGCCACCTAGTTTAGTGTTAAATATCAAGCAGTGTTAATGACACTCCTCTGGAAGCCAAATGTGACATCCTACAAGCCTTACCTGCAGTGTGTTGGGCATTGGCATTACTCTCAGTGGATCTTTAGTTCAGCTTCAATTTGATAAACCACACTGCCATGGCATCCTAGAGGAATGCTGAGAAAGGAGGTTTTCACTAGTGTGATGAAATACAGAGAGGATGGTGAGAGAACCAATGGACACACACCAACACACACACCAACATCATTTCAACCAGTGTGGCACAGTGAAGTGGACCTGGCAAGAGAGAGCTGCAGGTGGATCTATCCCCATGCATGAATCAGTTTTAAACTGGCTTTTGTGAGTATTGGTGTTAGATAAATCCACCCCTGCAGGTAACAAATCTCTCTCTTTGTGTGTGTGGTATTGGCAAGACCTTTCTGTTACACATTAGTGTGTTCCACTGATTTATGAGCCTCAGAATATAAAGGACTTAACTGTGAAAAGTAGCCTTGCCATGAGTGCCCCAGTAACTTCGTATACAGTTCTCAGCCTGTGGAAGGAGTATCTTTCACACTTTTTAAGGTCTTTGCTGTCTCTGTACTGTTGTTAATATGGTATTTAATGCTGTAGAAGAAGGACTGTGCCTGTCAGATGGAGTTGTCCACAAATGAAGAGCCATTTACTAGGTTTTTATCTTTTATTTTATTTACTTATTTATTGTAAAATTTTTATTGGGGTATATTTGATTTACAATGTTGTGTTAATTTCAGGTGTACAGCAAAGTGAATCAGTAATACATATGTTCACTCTTTTTTTAGATTCTTTTCCCATATAGGTCAATTACAGAGTTTTGAGTAGAGTTCTCTGTGCTATATAGATAACTTATAATGGTTTTTATTAGTTGTCTTAGGTTTTTAATATTATGTGGAATCTCTTTAACAGAAAGACAATATTAACATCTTAACACTTTAGTTACAGTAACCATTAATGGATATCTACTGTTTGTATTAGTCTGTGTTTCAGGGAAGAATTTGATTGCCAACATATCCAAATCCATGTTATAATGAGTTGGTATTATTATAAAACAGAATTCTGTTGCATTTGTGAACCTCAAAGGGTCAGGAAAAAATTACTAATAATCTTTCCAATTGTTATGAATTTGCATGAAGGTAATGTGGAAAAAAGATAATAGTAAAGGCAAATTACCATATAACTCAGCATTTATCCAAGTGAAATAAAAACTAGTATTTACATGAAAACCTGTACATGAACCAATAATTGCCCCAAGCTGTAAACAGTCCAGATGTTTTTCAACTGGCAGATGGGTAAAGTGTGGTGTATCCATACAAAGGAATATTACTTAACAATAAAAAGAAACAAACTGCCTATTCCTGTCCCAGCAACATGGGTGAATCTTAAATGCATTATTCTAAAAAAAAACTGATTCAAAAGACTATATGCTACATGATTCCATTTATTTGATATTTTATGATAGGGGATGTATAGGGACAGAAAACAGGTCTGTGATTGCCAGGGGATGGAGGGAGGGAGATGAAGAGCACTAACTTCCTGAAAAGGCTGACGATCATTCATGCTCTTTTTTTTCATATGAAAGTAATGACTCCTATTGGCCAGTGCAAATTACAGCAAAATTTGGAGGGCATGATGGGACTGCCCTATATCTGGTTCACAGGAGTAGTTCAGCTATATTTGTCAAACTCATAGAACTGTCCATAAGAAAGGATAAAACACACTATATGTAAATTACATACTCGTTTTTAAAAGACTATAAGCACACAAATATTGTTGCAATTCGTATTTGGTCAGTAGGAGTTACCATTTTGGTATGAAAAAGGAGAGTGTTCTTATGATCTGAAGCCTTTTCAGGAAGTTAGTATGCCACCTCTGTCTAAGAAAATGAGAAGAGTAACGTTTCATGACTGCTTATGAAGACGAGATCATGTCAGCTGTTAATCTGAGAAGGTCATTTTCTCATTCTGGCCAAGGAGGGTATACTCCTAAAATAGAAAGAGACTGGAAGAGGAAAACAGATATTTTATAGCAGTCTTTAAAAATTTTGTCTTGGCACTTAATCTTTAGTTGTATAGCACCATCATCATCAAGGAATAATGCTACTAGTATTTATTAGTTGTATTTTTCTCTTTTTTTGGCACAAGGGGAAAGTGTAAACCATGATTGAAATAGGAACTAGGATTTTATCTGTCCTGGTTTGAATCCTGACTATCATACACTCGCTATATTATCTTGGGTAAATTACTTAGCCTTTGCTACTACTTAGGTTTTTTTTATCTTTAAATGGGGGTGATGATGATATTTACCTTAAGGCGTTGTGAAGATTACATGTTAGATGCTTAGAAAAGTATCTGACATCTGGTAAGTGCAATATAATTTTGGGCTGGTATTGATATTATCCAAGAGCAAGAACCAGAGCAAGTATCCTTTTGCTGTGTTTTTGAGTGGACTGAGTTGGGGAAAACTAACAGGAGAAGGGAACCATTGAAAGAGCAAATCCTGGTTGTAGCCACAACTTACTAAATGGCATATCTCTTCCCCTTTAATGTCTTAAATCACCAGGACAAGGCAGAGATGGTGAATGGAAATATTTGGGTTGTCAAATTAGGATTTTGATGTGATGGTCAGCATACATCCTGCTTGGCCCTGGGTTAAGCACCAGAAATATACTCCCCCCCCCGCTGGTTTAAGCATTCAGAAAACTACCTCAGAAACTTATTGGGCTTCCCTGGTGGTTCAAATGGTAAAGAATATGCCTGCAATGTAGGCAGCCTGGGTTTGGTCCTTGGGTTGGGAAGATCTCCAGCATTCTGACCTGGAGAATTCCATAGACTGAAGAGCCTGGCACGCTATAATCCGTGGGGTCACAAAGAGTTGGATACGACTGAGCGACTTTCGCTTTCAGAAACTTACAGTTTGTCAGCTTATTCTGAACAGCACCACAGATGCCAGTTTTACCATGAATTATATATATAGTAAGAAGATGCTCAGAGTATTGGCTATACCACTAAGGACAGGGAGCAGATTACCTTTGTAGACATGGTCCTGAGAATCAGTACTTCTGTAACTTATAGAGGAAATTTGGGGGTAGCCTGGGGCTTCCCTGGTGGTTCAGATAGTAAAGAATCTGCTTGCAATGGGGGAGACCCGGGTTCGATCCCTGGGTTGGGAAGATCCCCTGGGGAAGTAAATGGCAACCCACTCCAATATTCTTGCCTGGAGAATGCCATGGACAGAGGAGCCTGGCAGGCTACAGTCTGTGGGGTTGCAAAGAATTAGACACGACTGAACGAGTAACACATATGGGGGTAGCTGACAGTTCAGTTTTCTAGTCACTTTTCCATTTCAGACATACACCTCCCATTGAGGGGACAGATTTTTCTTTCCCCTGTGCTTTATGGCTTATGGGATCCTAATTCCCCAACCAGTGATTGAACCCAGGCCCTTGGCAGTAAAAGTGCAGTCTTAACCACTGGACCACCAGGGAATTCCCAGGACAGATTTTGAAACATTTCTTTAGCACTTAGAAGTGTGGCAGTCCGCCTGTTGATGTGATGAAAGTTCCCATCACGGTATTTTTTGATTGCAACCACAAAGAGGTAGAAGAGATTTAGGGAAAGTGGGCATTGTAGTATTTTTGGGTGTATTTTCTCTGTAAACAAAACTCATGCAGCTACTTTGCCCTCTCAGGAACTCTTGTCCCTGGCAAAGCGGAAGCGAAGTGATTCTGAAGAGAAGGAGCCGCCTGTGAGTCAGCCTGCTGCCTCCTCAGACTCGGAGACGTCTAACAGTGATGACGAGGTGGGTGTGGAGGGGTAGGCCTCTGACGGGCATTTGAGAGTCCTGACAGCCTCTTTTCCTTAACCTGAGACCTTCCCGCCTAAGATCTGTAAGAACTTCTTAGGGAAAGAAGATTGTGTCTGGAAAGCTCTCACATTGTGATGTTCTCTGTACTGCTCATTACCCAGCAGGCACCTCTGCAGTGCATCCGTGACCAATTTTTAGTTTTTTATTTTCAGCACTCTTACAGAAGGGGCACAACTTGTTAGTCATCATCTCTTTTATTTTTTTTGTCAACTTTTTAATCCCATTTCTATGTCAGAAAAGAAATTCTATCAAGAATGCCAAATTTTGGTGGAAAATACTTTAGAAAGACAGGAAGCTTTCTTTGGGTAGATATAATCAACATCCCCCAAAGTGATGTCATTAGGTATTACGGAGAAATATCCAGCTGTTCATTGTTTAAGCCAAGGTGACTTTCCCAATCTGCTGCCCACCACCAAACAAGGCCCTAAAAGATCCAGAACTTTAATGGAAGAGAGAGATTAGGGGAAAGGTCTTTGAAACACTCCTACATGTTCCTCATTTGATTTAAAATACTTTTCTTCCCCTTAGTAATTTCCTGGAGGGAGACTGGATATTACCTTTGTGTTTAATCTCTTACCCTGCAGTCTAGGAAAAGATTTTTGTTTAAAAATTTTTTATGTTTGTATTTATTTATTTCATTGTTTGGCTGTGTTGAGTCTTTGTGCTTTGTGCAGGCTTTCGCTAGTTGCACTAAGCAGAGGCTGCCCTTCATTGTGCTGTGCGGGGTTCTCATTATGGTGGCTTCTCTTGTTGCTAAGCACAGTGTACAGGCTTCAGTAGTTGTAGCACTCGGGCTTAGTTACTCTGAGGTAGGTAGGATCCTCCTGGACCAGATATCGAACGTGTGTCCCCTGCATTGCAAGGCAAATTATTAACCCCTGGACCACCAGGGAACCTCCTTAGGAAAATATTTTTAACAGTGTACTAACAGTATCTTGTTTTAAAGTTCCACTGAAGTAAAAAAATTTTTTTAGTATAATAAAATTTAATTAACAGCCAGAACAGTGCCCTGCATATGCAGATTAGGAATGATTGCATTCTGATTGACTGTAGTGATATTCTCTTAATCTTAAATAATTTAACAGACCTAAAATTGTTTTGACAATAAGAGATAGTGAATGTGTGAATTTTTTGTTTCATTTATTTTTCATGGAGGAACTGTAATTCCTCTAAAATTGATAAAGTAACTCAATCTGTTAGAAAAGCAGTGAGCTATATGAAATAATTTGCTTTGTTTTTTTCTATTTAAAAAAAAAGCAAAAATAGAACAGAAAAATCTTGAAGTAATTCCCTTCCCCACTATTCCTACATTAACTATTTTCATTTTCCATGTTTTAGAAGTCAGCTGCTACAGTGTAATCCCAAATCTGTGTTGTGTTTGGAATACCCTGTAGCATGTTTATGATCTTTGTACTTCCTTAAGGAAAAAATCAGTAGCTATCCTTTGAAGCTCCATACTACTATCATTAGATCACTCATGAGTATGCAGTTACTACAAGGATTCCCTTCATCGTTTTGAACTGCTTCTACCAAGCGATCAGAATATGTATCAACTCCACAGCATTAGAGGAGCCCAAATATGTACTAGGGTAGATCAAGCATCATAAACATGTCTCCAGCTTAGGATTCCCTTTGTCACTCTCAGCTACTTACCAACTCTTGAGTCTTCATCCTTAGAATGCTACAGCTACTTCTCTACTTATTAGAGAAAAAGCTGACAGACAGGCTGCTCCCTGTCTAGTAGGGAATTAAAGTTTGAGTAAGTTTCCCCCCACAAAGTTCTTGGCTCTTGTAACTGCCTCCACGTCCCATGCCCCAGGCTCACTGGCTTCTTGCAGCTCTGCTCCAGTCTTCTCACCCTTCACTGGAAATAGCAGTCTCTATTTCATGGCCATTCTGAAAGGTGCCTCTTTTTTGGTCTGCATTATCAGTTTCTGGCCCAGGCTACTAGCTTAAGCACAGAGCACTACAAAGTTAGGGTGAATATTTCATTATTTTCAACAATTAAGAAAATCTTTTTTAAAAACTCCTATCAGCCACTAGAGAACTCAGTAGTATGGTAAACTCAGATTTATGGCTGCCGTATACACTTCCCAATGCTTTTCCCCTCCCATGTGACTCTTTTATGGTTTATTGTCATTAGCAATGATAAATACAGATAGAAGTATATTGTTCCCCTCAGATTTGCTGGAACAGAAAATTTGTCAGGAACAACTGAGTTAGGTTAACGGATGGTTTGTCTTAAGGAGAGACACGCACTGACTTTAGAACAAGAAGAACAAGAAGATATCTAGCTAACTGGTAGGGGTGGGGAAGTGAAATTGCTCAGTCATGTCCGACTCTTTGCAATCCCATGGAATGTAGCCTACCAGGCTCCTCTGTCCATGGGATTTTCCAGGCAGTAGTACTGGAGTGGATTGCCATTTCCTTCTCCAAGGGGTCTTTCTGACCAGGGATTGAACCCAGGTCTCCCGCATTGTAGACAGACGCTTAACCATCTGAGCCACAGTGAAGCAACTGGTAGGGGTGGGGAGGGAGATGCAAAGAAGTTACGAAAGTTTCCTATCCAGAAAAAGTGGGTGCAGTGGATATTAAGTATAAGGTTCAATTACAGGGACTTCCCGGGTGGTCCAGAGTTAGGACTCAGTGCTTCTGCTCCCTGGGACACGGGTTTGATCCCTAGTCAGGGAACTAGGATCCCACAAGTGTGTGGTATAGTAAAAAAAAAGAAAGAAAGAAAACGTTCATTTCAGGAGGGAATAGCAGAGATTTCATTTATAGTCTCTATTGGGGGGAGGAAATACCTAACTTTAATGGAAGAAAATATGCTTCGGTATTGTTTTTGGTGAGTGAATTATTCTCAGTCATATCTTGGGCACGTGAGAAAATAAGAAGTAGAACTCTTTGTGTAACGTTTACATTGGCCATGCCCAGGACGTTGGGAAACACACCGAAATGGTAGTTTATAATGTTGTGTTGTGGCGTTTTGGTACTGTCACTTCTTGTCCCTGAGAGCATTTGATAAGAGAAGCACCACCAAGGGTGCAGACAGGAGTGGCGAGGAAGAAAAATAACAAGCTTAGAAGGAAGAGAATTAGTGCTCATTCATGAGATGAAGTTTAAAAACAAAAAAGTGGCTGAAACAAAAGTCTCCTAGGAGGAACAGAGTCCTAAGTCGGGTAGTTCAGAGTCCTCTTTAGAAACATGGTGGGTCTCGTGGAAACAGATAGCTGCATCTGGGTAAGACATAAGAAGAAAGCCTAGATTTTCACTTGATACCAGTGAAAATCATGTTAGATACCAAGAAAACCTTTTTTGTTGTTCAAAGCAGAATATAATTACATTAGACAAAGTAAGGGGCCATCAGACTTATGTTCTAATACCCTTAGCCTGACTGAGAATGATTATTTTAAAAAGCTTCATGTACAGCCCTGTTTTCTACACTTTTGAGAAATAAAAGCATCTGGCCTGGCCCTGTTGTTCACTGCTTGTCACGCCAGGTTTTTCTTTCCTAGAACTTGTGTCAGCCCTCCTGGACAAACTTCATGCTCCAGCTTAAGGAGCTCTCTTCAAAACTCTGGTCTCTTCTTGCTTTCCCCCATTCCATTGTTTTCTACTTTCTTTCTTTCTGAAGCTTCTTCTGTTTCCCTTTTATCCCATTCATCTTTTGGACGCTCCCAGGTTCATCTAGTTGCACTCCTATTCCACTACTTTATTTATTGCTTGCTGCTCCAATATTTTTAATAGGACATTTTGAAAAGGATACTACTTTTACTTAAAATTCATTTAGTAATAACTTTTCCAGGAAGTTGACCGAGATACCCAAGAGCAAAGTTTTGTTACTGCCTTACCATGCAGATAATAATCAGCACGTACTTCCGATAAAGGCCTTCACCGCCAAGCTAATGTTTTTCATTGTGTATATTCATTTAGTAAGGTTTTCATACACACAATACTTGTAGAAAAAGATGTTCCTTGGAGGTGAATTATCCCAATACTAAAACTAAACTCTTGAAAGTTTATTATATATGAAACTTTTGGATAAGTTTTGTCAAATATAGTTTTTTAAGCTGATCTAGTCATGATTATGAATGGCAGTTCTTGTACTGTGAAATAATGACTTCCAGAATACCAGCGCTGGTTGGAGTGCCTTTCCTTTTCCCCCCACTATTGTAGGTAAGCAGTGGCCATTGTCTCGTCTCCTAGTGATGGCTCTGCTTCCAGCTTCCTGTATCTGATCTGCTCTGAGGTCAGGAAGCCAGGGCCCCATAGAGTTTGTGTGAATATTCTGCTTGAATTTAACAGGTGTAGCTGTTTGAATTGCTCATAAGCTTTTTTTTTTAACATACTTAATTCTTGGCTATGTAGATTACCATACAGTAGCACGTCATTTTCTAGAGACCAAAAAAATCTCATCATAGAAAAATAAAGTGATTTTCATGGACCACTTGCTTAAACTGTATACAGCAAATTCTGACACTTCTTACCAAACAGTGCAGTGGAGTACTGATTATATTTTACTTTGTTTTTTGGTATCTTTTCTGTTTCACTTTTTATCTCGACAACCACATTGTAAGTTTTTGTGATTGAGTGTAGGGATTCTTGTGATTGTGATTTTTGTGATTGAGTGTGTTTTCCAGTTAAATATGCATGATTGCTTGATTATAAGGTATAGTGTTCTTTGTACTGTGATTAATTACAAAGTAATTAATTTTTTTTAAGGAAAAAGAAAGCTTAGCTATTCCTCATGCCTTTAGGCTGACATTTGCGTTTACTCTTCAGCTTGGCTGATCCTTTTCTGTCTTCAAGGGGAGAAAGAAAACACCTAAATCAGGAACCATGCCCTCTCCACACAGCTCTCTATCAGCCATTGTTTAGATCTAGAATAATGACTACCGAACCCTTTTGACAAATGCTTCCATTTAGTATAATATTCAGTTCATATAGAATCGTACAACTTTAAAACGCCAAGGGGTCATAGAGATCATTTGGATTCCCTTATTACAGATTAGAGAACAGAGGCTCATAGAGTATCTGGTTTCCTTTTCCCATCATAAAATAGTACCCTCCATTTATATAGAGCTTCATGGTTTCTGATGTACTCTAAACATCTTTCATTCAGTCTCCTTTGAGTCTCACACTACCCTGATATGTGGTCAAGTATTATTCCTTCTCTACAGATAAGAAAACAGTCTCAAGTTGAGGGCTTGGGCCTTATTCCAATTCTTTGAACCTCTATTCCTGTAGTTTATCGCTAGCCCAGCTATTCTTCTTAAACCCTACTTACCTCAAAGTATGTCATTTCACTCTAAATTCATTTCAGGAATAACTGTACTGCAGTGGTTTCTACTCTGGGTCCTGAGACCTAGAATATGGTCTTCCTTGCCCATTAGAGATAACCTCTCTGAAATGCTGGAGAGATTGCTTTTCTGTCTTCAGGATACAGTATGCAGCATGTCAATGCCACCCAAGTCCAAAGCAGCCACGCCCCACCCCGTGTTCCTTCCTGTCTTCCAGCTGAGTGCCAGGAAGGTCAGCTGCTTCCCAGAGTAGGGACCTGCCTATAATACACCCTACACACTCAGTCTGGCACAGGGTGATGTAGTAGTTCCCAACCCTCTTTGTATTATTAGATAATTGCTCTCCATTAGAGTATCTGTTACAGGAGTGAGAGTCAAAGTGCTAATTTTTTTTACTATATTACTTAAGAAAACATCTTCCTTCTAGTCGCTGTTTTAGGTTTCCATCACTGCATATGTACATAATGCTTCCTGGTGTTTTGTGTGGGCCTGCTTGCATGTGAGTGCGGGGGAAAGCAGGATGTCAGTGTGTTTGAGTCCTGACTGATCCACTGATCCTTTCCCTTTTCCAGATTGTTTTTAAGCAGCTATCCTCAGGGGATTCTCTGGCTTTGTGAAAGTGAAGTTGCTCAGTCGTGTCTGACCCTTTGCGACCCCATGGACTGAAGCCTACCAGGCTCGTCCGTCCGTGGGATTCTCCAGGCAAGAGTACTGGAGTGCGTTGCCATTTCCTTCTCCAGAAGGTCTTCCCAACCCAGGGATCGAACCCCGGTTTCCCACATTGCAGGCAGATGCTTTATCATCTGAGCCACCAGGGAAGACTGGCTCTGTACTCAGATGCAAATCGGGAGGCACTCGCTTTCTGTTTCTTATCTTCTTTGTGGTGCATTTTAGAGCACTTTTAAGGTCACCACAGAGCTTGCCATTCATTACAACCATAGTTCCCAAACCAAGTTAAGAAAAGCCAGGTCATTTCTGCTCTCTCGTGGATGGGGAGAGCCCAAGAGTATCTCTTTAATCCTATCTTGAACTCTTTAGACTCCCTTTACTACCACCCTGTGGCAATGAAAGAATTAGTTTTCCTCCTTAGAGTCAACAGAATGAGGCAATCTATGGGCTAATGGCTGCTGTTGCTGCTGTTAAGTCGCTTCAGTCGTGTCCAACTCTGCAACCCCATAGATAGTAGCCTACCAGGCTCCACTGTCCCTGGGGTTCTCCAGGCAAGAACACTGGAGTGGGTTGCCATTTCCTTCTCCAGTACATGAAAGTGAAAAGTGAAAATGAAGTCGCTCAGTTGTGTCCGACCCTCAGCGACTCCATGGACTGCAGCCCACCAGGCTCCTCCGTCCATGGGATTTCCCAGGCAAGAGTACTGGAGTGGGTGCCATTGCCTTCGCCAGGGCTAATGGCTGGGTTAAGATTATTTCTACATTGATTTTGCCTGCCACAATTCTTGACCATCTCCTTTATGCTTTATTAGGTTCTGTGATCTTGGAGGAGAGGTACTGCGCAAATATTTAAAATATGTACTTAGATGTATTTAGACCAAGAAAACACTCAGAAACCTCTGGATTATAGGAATAAATGTAAAATATTACAAATATGACCTGTTTTCCAGGGGGAAAAAATCTTTTGGGAGATTATCAGAACCAATTTGAGTCTTTTTCTCTATATTAAATAGGAATAATGAGACTGGACCCCATATTTTAAGTGATTATTTACCTTTAGGTGGTAGAAATACAGAATTTTTTTTTCTTAGCTCTAAAAATACTATTTTTTTCCCAAAGCTTCATATAATGAACACATATTATTATTAAAGATGTATTCATAAGAAGTTTTATTTATTAAACTAAAGTTCAGTTTCAGTTCAGTTCAGTTGCTCAGTCATGTCTGACTCTTTGCGACCCCATGAATCACAGCACACCAGGCCTCCCCGTCCATCACCAACTCCCGGAGTTCACTCAGACTCACATCCATCGAGTCAGTGATGCCATCCAGCCATCTCATCCTCTGTCATCCCCTTCTCCTACCCCCAATCCCTCCCAGCATCAGAGTCTTTTCCAATAAGTCAACTCTTCGCATGAGGTGGCCAAAGTACTGGAGTTTCAGCTTCAGCATCATTCCTTCCAGAGAAATCCCAGGGCTGATCTCCTTTAGAATGGACTGGTTGGATCTCCTTGCAGTCCAAGGGACTCTCAAGACTCTTTTCCAACACCACAGTCCAAAAGCATCAATTCTTCGGCGCTCAGCCTTCTTCACAGTCCAACTCTCACATCCATACATGACCACTGGAAAAACCATAGCCTTGACTAGACGGACCTTAGTCGGCAAAGTAATATCTCTGCTTTTGAATATGCTATCTATGTTGGTCATAACTTTTTTTCCCAGGAGTAAGCGTCTTTTAATTTCATGGCTGCAGTCACCATCTGCAGTGATTTTGGAGCCCCCCCAAAAATAAAAGTCTGACACTGTTTCCACTGTTTCCCCATCTATTTGCCATGAAGTGATGGGACCAGATGCCATGATCTTCGTTTTCTGAATGTTGAGCTTTAAGCCAACTTTTTCACTCTCCTCTTTCACTTTCATCAAGAGGCTTTTTAGTTCTTCTTCACTTTCTGCCATAAGGGTGGTGTCATCTGCATATCTGAAATTATTGATATTTCTCCCGACAATCTTGATTCTAGCTTGTGTTTCTTCCAGCCCAGCGTTTGTCATGATGTACTCTGCATAGAAGTTAAATATGCAGGGTGACAATATATAGCCTTGACGTACTCCTTTTCCTGTTTGGAACCAATCTGCTGTTCCATGTCCAGTTCTAACTGTTGCTTCCTGACCTGTATACAGATTTCTCAAGAGGCAGGTCAGGTGGTCTGGTATTCCCATGTCTTTCAAATTTTCCACAGTTTATTGTGATCCACACAGTCAAAGGCTTTGGCATAGTCAATAAAGCAGAAATAGATGTTTTTCTGGAACTCTCTTCCTTTTTCCATGATCCAGCTACATTATTAAAATTTCCCTGAAAGCCTGTCATATATAGTGAGTTTGGGTATTTGCCATTGGCATGACAGACTGTATTGAGTCAGCATCATGGGAGGTGAGGCAGCTTTGTGATCTCATTTCTTTTGAAAATTGTTGGAAGAAAACAAGGTTCCCTTCGCATACCTTAGATTCAGCCAGGAAAAGTGAAAGTGAACGTCACTTAGCTGTGTCCAGCTCTTTGTGACTCCGTGGACTATACAGTCCATGGAAATCTCCAGGCCAGAATACTAGCGTGGGTAGCCTTTCTCTTCTCCAAGGGATCTTCCCAACCCAGGGATCGAACCCAGGTCTCCCGTATTGCAGGCGGATTCTTTACCAGCTCAGCCAGGAAAACCCCTGTTAAACTGAAACATTTAATTTTTTCCTATTTTAATGCTTACCTTTCTTCCCTCTCCCCCAGGGGTTAAGCATCATAAGCCGTAGATAGGGGTTAAGCATCATAAGCTGTAGATGACAGTTGCTAAGCTTAGGCAGTGGCAGATTGAAGCAGATAGACAGTGGAAAAAGAAGACACATAGCTTTCTGCTGCTGCTGCTGCTAAGTTGTTTCAGTCGTGTCCAACTCTGTGCAACCCCATTGATGGCAGCCCACCAGGCTCCTCTGTCCCTGGCATTCTCCAGGCAGGAACACTGGAGTGGGTTGGCATTTCCTTCTCCAGTGTATGAAAGTGAAAGTGAAGTCACTCAGTTGTATCCAACTCTTTGCGACCCCATGGACTGCAGCCTACCAGGCTCCTCCGTCAATGGGATTTTCCAGGCAAGAGTACTGGAGTGGGGTGCCATTGCCTTCTCCACACATAGCTTTCTAGCACCTCCTGAATTGAGTTCACCTGTGTGGCCTTGCATTTAGGCCCTTTTTGCTCTTACACACCGCTCTCCCCCCCTTGCCCTCACCCAGAATTTCAGAATTTGACTCTGTTGCAAATGAGTAATACTAATCTGTGGGCAGAAGTAGACCCTAGCCCATCTTGATACACATGACCCCAGTAAGCTCAGCCTTTATGTTCTGAGCCTTTCCATATTACCTTCAGGTAGAAGTATAAAGGGACCTCTTTATACAAAGAAGAGATTTCTGTACAAAGTCTGAAAAGACACCCTGCTTAGAAGAGATGGGTTATGCTTGTTTTCATGATCAATGTTTATTGACTATCATGTGCCTAGTTGGGATATTTCTTGAAACAAGTGTAATATCTGTATTATCAGCATAGGAAGTTAATATATTTTAGCTCAGTTAACTAAGAAACTGATCACGTTGGCCTCTTGGATTCTTTCAAAATGACCTAGAAAGGATCATCCTTGAATGATTAAAATTTGAAATGGTTGAAATATAGCCATTAAAAGCATTGGAATTTGTTTCTAAATGGTAACTAAGTGTTGAAATATTAAAAGTTTGAGAAGTAAATTCACTTATAGATTAACTATATATCACTTAATATATAAATGATGTATTACTTAAAATGTCATTTATTCACTTAAGGTATCATCTAGAACATGTAGCTGTTTTCTTTTCACTTGTCCCTTCTTCCTAGCTCCTGAGTACAAAAATAAAGTAGCAGTTAAAACAACTGAGTAAATTAAAATGAAAAATTAGAAGATTAAAGTAGCACCATTTCACAGTATTTTATCAAGGTAAATTAACAGACTGTAGTTCTTAAAAATAGCTCATCTGGAGCATTTCTAAGATGGAAACCTCATCAGAACTATCCCACCACCCACACCCCCTAAAAAACTCCAAAATAAATTTACTTCTGATCTTGGCTATTGTTAAATAGGTTTTATAATGATCATATTATAGAAGGAACAAAGACTTGATGCTTTTAAAAAATATTAGATATAGAAATTTTATGTCAATACCAGATTTATAATTCAATCTATGGTGTTGGAAAGATGAATGTTATTTTTATCCTCCTCCTCCACGGTTGTTCGTTGGTTTATTTAGTATTGTCTGAGTTTGCCTTACTGGGTTTTTAAAATTTTTTATTGAAGTATAGTTGATTTATAGTGTCGTATAACTTTAAGGTGTACAAGGTGATTCAGATATATCTATATCTATATATTCTGTTTTAGATTCTTTTCCAGTATAGATTATTATAAGATGTTGAATATAGTTCTCTGTGCTATACAGTAGGTCCATGATGGTTATAAATATTATTTTCAGAGTACATAAAATGAAGTTTTTCCAAGTAAAGTATTTTTCACCTAAAATCATTCTCCTAAACTGATGTTACAATATCAAAGGAGGTATGGTTTAATGTAACTAAATAGTCTCTGTGAATTTTAATAATGATTTTATGGTCTTTCAGCCTTATAATTAAAGTGCTTGATGAAGGTGATTTTTTTGGCCTTGGAGTGATTGTGTATTGCCAGCCTGTTACTTTGATAATACAAATTACAGGTTCCTTGTATTTAGATGTATGGGATCTCCTATTTATGATCCAATTTAAGCACTGTGTTGTAGTGTAATAGATGCAGGTTTTTTAAAAAAGATACACACACATGTATATTTTTCAATGATCTATTATATGCTTTCGGCCTCCTTGGAATTGGTACCAGTGCTACCGTCCATGCCAAACAGTGGCCTTCATCCTTTTCTCCCTGTGTTTTCTGAAGTTCTCTGTTGCTAACATGCTTTATTCCCCCTGCCTTCCTGGGACCCACTCCAGAACTAAACTATGCACTGTGTACTGAAACCCAAACATACCAACCTTTAGCGATTACTGACCTCTCTGCCACAGGAAACATTAGAAGCTGTTTTCTGTACCGAGTTTTAGTTAACTCAGTTGACGTGCCATTAAGATGACATACTTGCTTTTCTTTTTATTTATTGTATAAATTATCTACTGTCTTTAAGAAATTATAAACCAAAAGTTAATGAAGTTTTAAGTAAAATTTCAAAAATCATTATCTTTCTTCCTATAAAGTGTGTTTGTTTTGGATTCAAAGCAATAGAGACTCTTGAAATTATTTCGATGAATATTGGAAATTCTTAACTCTCGAATCTTACAACTTTTCTCAATAAAATTCCTGTTTCAATTTTCCTTTTTCTTTTTTCCTTGTAGTGGACTTTTGGGAGCAATAAAAATAAGAAGAAAGGAAAAGCCAGAAAAATAGAGAAGAAAGGAACCATGAAGAAACAGGCGAATAAAACTGCTTCCTCAGGCAGTTCGGACAAAGACAGTTCAGCGGAGAGCTCAGCTCCTGAGGAAGGTGAGTCAAGTCAGAGCTGGGAGTGAACTCTTCCGTGGTAGAAGCTGCAGAATCAGAAATCAGGGGGAAAGGTACCTGCTTTACAGTATAGTCTCTGCCTTTATTCCAAGGCTCTCTAATCTTTTCAGTATGTTTAGAATCTGAATGAAGCAAGAAAAATACATGCAATTCCAAAGCATTAGTTAGGTCCTTGAAACCTACAGGAAACCCACAAGGAGTCCCTGCTTTAGAATGTCTGTTCACCTTAACCTGAGAGCCTTCTCTTTCATTTTTCTTGGATATTCATAGGGTAATTGAGGAGGAAAATCCTTGAACCAAATACAAAACTCAGTAAAAAATGTTTTTGTTTTGAAATCAGAATTTTTGCTAATACTAGTTTGAAAACGGACTTGTTCCTGGAGTAAACTGGTAAACTTTTACATTTCTTTTGAGTAATAACATTTATATACAAACTGGCTTGTACAGAATTGGCCTAACCTGATTTTAAGCACATGGCTGTGAATGTTAACTCAAGTGAGTCAAACACAAACTTGCTAGTTTAACTTAATAAAAACTCAGTTGTAATATGTCGTGCCTTTTTTCATCACCCTTTGTCCTACCAAGATCCAATTTCATTAGAAATTCACTAATCAGTTCAATGATTTATTAAAACATTGATTTTGTTAAATGCTGACTAATAAATGTAGAAGAAACTATAGTTTAAAAAAATCACCATTTTCAACCTTCATGGTAATGTTGATTTGCCAAAGAGTTACTGACGTGTGTTAAAACCCCTGGGCAAGAGTTTGTTGAAGAACATGATGTTTACACAGTCTCAAAGCATCTCGCTATATGTACTGTGAAAGTTGAATATGGACTGTATGTCAGATAATGCTATTTCTTAAATTTCCTGAGTTTGATCATTGTATATTTGGTTATATAAGAGACTCTCCTTTCTAGAAGAATTACTTAAGGATGAAAAGTCACAATCTCTGCAGCTTACTCTCAGTTCAGCAAAATAAATGATAAAAATGTGTACGTTGTTTTATATATGTAGACAGAAAGTAAATTGGTGATGTTAACAATGGGTATTCTTGCAACCTTTTTCTTTGGTCTGTAATTTTTTTGAAAATACAAAAATCCAATTTAAGAAATCATGCTGGTGATTTCTTAATCTAGCCTGATTCTGTAACCTGTGTTTGCAGTTGCCAAAGGCAGACCAGAATTCTCACCAGGGAAGTGAGACAAACATGTTCCACTTCACCTGGAGAGCTGAAGAGGAATGATTATTAACATGTGTCTTCTGCAGCATCACCTAATCCTGTGTTTGGGCCTGTGCTGCAGGTGAAGTATCAGATTCTGACAGCAACAGCTCCTCCTCCAGTTCAGATTCAGACTCTTCCTCAGAAGATGAGGAATTCCATGATGGCTACGGAGAAGACCTCATGGGAGATGAGGAGGACAGGGCCCGTCTGGAACAGATGACAGAAAAGGAGAGAGAACAAGAACTGTTCAACCGCATAGAGAAGAGGGAGGTGTTGAAAAAAAGGTAAAGTAGTAGTTCCTTAATGATACATTAATAGAGTAATTTTCCAAAGTTCACATTTGGAGCCCTGTCTTCCTAGGGTTTAAGACTTAAAATTTTGGGAATTCCCCCGTAGTTCAGGGGTTAGGACTCCACCCTTTCATTGCTAAGGGCACAGGTTCAATACCTGGTTGTAGAAGCAAGCCATGCAGCACAGCACCCCCCATCCAAAAAAAATGACTTGAAATTCTCTTATTTATGAGTTAGAAATCTGACTATCCTTCTAGCATGGTTTTTTTTTTTTTTTTTTTTCAAACTCTTAATGTTAAATTGCTTTTTGGTATACAAAGGTGTTTCAGTATTTAGGATTGCATGTGTAAATGACAAAAGTCTTTCCTTATCTCCTAAAAGCATTTCAGGGTGAAAATAAACTTGGCTTTCATCTCAGGAAATAGTCCTCAGAACTAGGATTATTCTGTCCCTACCAGATCATGTGAAAGAAACATAGAAGCGTTTTCTTTGGCCGCAAGTAGTCCCATTTCATCTGGGAGCCTGATTGTCCCTTCTGGAGACCATGTTAAGTCTGGTGAATTATCCAAGGCAAGAATGTTTGGCTTTCAGTCAGCAGCAAGTCATAGACGTTTGTTTTGAGTGTGGATGCTTCCACGGTTACCTATATTGGAACAAACAGGATTTAAGAAACAGTACCAGAGTTGCCAGATGGTTAAGAATGACTTCGAAAATTTGTATTTCTGAACTGTGGAGAGCATAGCAAAAGGTTCTCAACCAAGGCCAGTAGGGTCCTATGGTAAAATCATCAAGTAGCTCTAGAGTAGTGGGTGGCTTATCTCAAGGTTGGTTTTTATGTTTTTCACCTTATATGAATGAGGCAGTTAAAGAATGTTTGCAGTGAGGAGAATTAAGACAGAAGTTCAGAGCCATTCTCAGAAATTTAGGGGTTTGTAGCTCATTTGTTTAGCTGCAGGGCAGTACCTGGTAACTCAGAATCATTTGTGTAAACATCAGTAGCACCCTAACGTGAGCTGTAGTGGCAGCACCAGTAATGAGGCATCCTTTTTGGTGGTGTTTTGTTTTGGGGGGGTCTACTTGTTTGTTTGGGGGGTTGTTTGTTTTAGTTTTTTTGTCTTTGTTTTGACTGCTTTGTGCAGCATGCTGCTGCTGCTGCTGCTAAGTCGCTTCAGTTGTGTCCGACTCTGTGCGATCCCATAGATGGAAGCCAACCAGGCTCCCCCATCCCTGGGATTCTCCAGGCGGAGTACTGGAGTGGGTTGCCATTTCCTTCTCGAATGCATGAAAGTGAAGTCGCATGCGGGATCTTAATTCCCTAATCAGGGATCCAAACCATGCCCACCGCATTGGAGGCTCAGTCCTAACCACTGGACTGCTGGGGAATGTGTTGGTTTTGATTGTTAGAGTCTTCCCCTATTCTAGAGCTTTCCCTTTTTTATTATTTACTTACTTATTCAAGCTTACTGCATAAAGGTAACTTGGTTATGTAAAGAGCACTGATATTTTCTGTCAGAAAGTCTAGGTTCAAGTCCAACTCACTAGCCAGGTGATCTGACCCTCCTCCTGCCTCAGCCTCCCCTTGAGGGACTGTTGTAAGTTCAGAGTGAGATGATACATGTAAGAACATAATATAAACTTATTTTAAATCAAGGTATAGTTGATATACAATATTAGATAAGTAACATGTATAGTGATTCACAATTTTTAAAGGTTATATTCCATTTTTATTGTTTATTGTTGTTCAGTTGCCAAGTTGTGTCTGAGTCTTTGTGACCCCAGGGACTGCAGTACACCAGGCTGCTCTGTCCTCCACCATCTCCCAGAGTTTGCTCAAATTCATGTCTATTGAATCAGTGATGCTGTCTAACCATCTCATCTTTTACCACCCTCTTCCGCTTCTGCCTTCAGTTTTTCCCAGCATCAGATCTTTTCCAGTAAGTCGGTTGTTCATATTAAATAGACATAGTATTGGAGCTTTAGCTTCAGCATCAGTCCTTCCTATGAATATTCAGGGTTCATTTCCTTTAGGGTTGACTGCTTTGATCTCCGGAGAAGGCAATGACACCCCACTCCAGTACTCTTGCCTGGAAAATCCCGTGGACGGAGGAGCCTTGGAGGGCTGCAGACCATGGGGTCGCTAAAAGTCAGAAACGACTGAGCGACTTTACTTTCACTTTTCCCTTTCATGCATTGGAGAAGGAAATGGCAACCCACTCCAGTGTTCTTGCCTGGAGAATCCCAGGGACGGAGGAGCCTGGTGGGCTGCGTCTATGGGGTCGCACAGAGTCGGACACGACTGAAGTGACTTAGCAGCTTTGATCTCCTTGCAGTCCCAGGGACTCTGAAGAATCTTCTTCAGCACCACAATTCAAAAGCATTTATTCTTTAGCACTCAGTCTTCTTTATGGTCCAACTCTTACATCTGTACATGAATACTGGAAAAATCATAGCTTTGACTATACGGACCTTTGTCAGCAAAGTGATGTATCTGTCTTTTAATATGCTGCCTAGCTTTGTTATAGTTTTCCTTCCCAGGAGCAAGCATCTTTTAATTTCATGGCTGCAGTCACCATTGGCAGTGATTTTGGAGCCCAAGAAAATAAATCTGTCATTGCTTCCACTTTTCCCCTCCTGTTTGACATGAAGTGATGGGACTGAATGCCATGATCTTAGTTTTTTGAATGTTGCATTTTAAGCCAGCTTTTTGAATCTCTTCTTTCTCCCTCATCAAGAGGCTCTTTAGTTCCTCTTCACTTTCTGCCATTAGAGTGGTATCATCTGCATATCAGAGGTTGCTGATATTTCTCCTTACAGCCTTGATTCCAGCTTGTGATTCATCCAGCATTTCATATGATGTACTGTGTATAGAAGTTAAATAAACAGGGTGACAGTGTACAGCCTTGTTATACTCTTCCCAAATTATATTGTTAGTTATTGTAAAATATTGGCTATATTCCATGCTGTACAATATATCCTTGTAGCTTATTTTATACACAGTAGTTTGTACCTCTTAATTCCCTACCCCTGTAGTGCCCCTCCCCACTTTCCTCTCCCCACTGGTAACCACTAGTTTGTTCTCTGTGTCTGTGGATCTGTTTTTTAGTTTCTGTTGTTATATTCATTAGTTTGTTGTATTTTTTAGATTTCACATATAAGTGATGTCATATAGTATTTGTTCTTCTGTGTCTGACTGACTTCACTTAGCATGTGCGATGTTGTCAGTCATGTCCGACTCTTTGCGACTCGGTGGACTGCAGCCCTCCAGGCTCCTCTGTCCACGGGATTCTCAGGCAAGAATACTGGAGTGCCATTTCCTCCTCCAGAGGATCTTCCCCACCCTGGGATTGAACCCGCATCTCTTAGGTCTCCTTCATTGGCAGGAAGGTTCTTTACCATTAGTGCCACATGGGAATCCTCTTTCTTAGCATAATCCCCTGCAAATTCATCCATGTTGTTGCAAATGGCAAAGTTTCATTCTTTTTTATGGCTGAATAGTGTTCTGGTGTGTGTGTGTGTGTGTGTGTGTGTGTGTGTGTGTATACACACCACATCTTTATCAATTCATTGCATATCTTGGTAATTGTAAATAATGCTGCTATGAACTTGGGAGTGTGTGTATCTTGTTGAATTAGTTTTTTGTTGTTTTTGTTAAATATATACCCAGGAGTGGAATTGCTGGATCATATGATGATTCTGTTTTTAGTTTTTTGAGAAACCCCTATACTGTTTTGCACACTGGCTGCGCCAATTAATTTTCCTCCATTTGTTCTTTGTGTTCTTTTTGATGATAGCCATTCTGTGAGGTAATAATACTTCATTGTGGTTTTGATTTGCATTTCCATAATGATTAGTAATATTGAGCATCTTTTCATGTGCCTATAGGTCATCTGCATTTCCTCTCTGGAAAAATGTGTATCCAGGTCTTCTGCCCATTTTTTAATCAGGTTTTGTTTGATAGTGAGTTGTATGAGCTGTTGATATATTTTTTATATTAACCCCTTATAAGTTTTATAATTTGAAAATATTTTCTCCCATTCAGTAGGTTGTCTTTTTGTTTTTTCAGTGGTTTCCTTTACTCTTTAAAAGCTTTTAAGTTTAATTAGGTCCTATTTGTTTATTTTTGCTCTCATTTCCTTTGCTTAAGGAGACAGATCCAAATAAATATTGTTATAATTTATCTCAAAGAGTATTCTGCTTATGTTTTCCTCTAGGAGTTTTATGGTTTCTGGTCTTACATTTATGTCTTTAATCCATTTTGAGTTTTTTTTTTTCATTTTTTTTAGAAAATGTTCTAATTTTTTTCTTTTGCAGCAGCTGTCCAGTTTTCCAGCTCCTCAGATATTAACTTTTAAAAATAACTTTATTCAGATATATTTTTACACACCATAGAATCCACCCATTGAAAGTGGTTGAAAGTGATTCAGTGATTTTTTTTTTTTTTTTAATATATTGATAAAGCTGAGCACAGAAGAATTGGTGCTTTTGAACTGTGATGTTGGAGAAGACTCTTGAAAGTTCCTTGGACTGCAAGGAGATCCAACCAGTCCATTCTAAAGGAGATCAGTCCTGAGTGTTCATTGGAAGGACTGATGTTAAAGCTGAAACTCCACAATATTTTGGCCACTTGATGCGAAGAGCTGACTCATTTGAAAAGACCCTGATGCTGGGAAAGATTGAGAGCAGGAGAAGGGGATGACAGGATGAGATGGTTAGATGGCATCACCGACTCAATGGACATGAGTGTGTGTGGACTCCGGGAGTTGGTGATGCCTGGCGTGCTGCTGTTCATGGGGTCGCAAAGAGTCGGACATGACTGAGCGACTGAACTGAACTGAACTGAACTGAAAGTTGTATAGCCATTGCCACAGTTAATTTAAGAACATTTTCATCACCCCAGGAAAAAACCCTGCACTTACTGGTACTCAGTTCTCTCTATTGCCTCCTAGCCTTAGGAAACCACTAACTTAACTTTGTGTCTTTATAGATTTGCCTAATTCTGGGCATTATATATAAATGGAATCATAAATATATAGTCTTTTGTGCCTGACTTCTTTCACTTAGCATATTTTTGAAATTCATTCATGTATCATGTGTCAGTACTTCATTCCTTTTTGTGGCTGAATAATATTCCATTAAGTGTATATACGGCACATTTTGTTTACCTATTAATCTGTTTTGACATCTTTTTGCTGTTATGAATAATACTACTGTGAACATTCATGTACAAATATTTAAGTATCTATTTTCAGTTCTTTTGGATACATACCTAGGAGTGGAATTGCTGAGTCATATGGTAATTTTATGTTTAACTTTTTGAGAAAGCACCAAACTGTTTCCAGAGCAGCTGTATCATTTTACTTTCCCCCAAGCAATGTATGAGAGTTCCAGTTTCTCCATATCCTTGCCAACACTTGTTATTTTTCCATAATAACTATCCTGGTGACTGTGAAGCATCTCATTGTGGTTTTGATTAGCATTTTCCTGTTGACTAATAATGTTTAGAATCTTTTCAAATCCTTGCTGGAGAAATTTTTGTTCAGATGCTTTGCCTGTTTTGTAAATTGGGTTATTTGTCTTTTTGTTAAGTTTTAAGAGTTCTTTATGTATTCTGGTTACTAGGCCCTTATCGTAGAAGGAAATGGCAACCCACTCCAGTTTTCTTGCCTAGAGAATCTCGTGGACGGAGGAGCCTGGTGGGCTGCTGTCCATAGGGTCGCACAGAGTCGAACACGACTGAAGCGACTTAGCATGCATGCATGCATTGGAGAAGGAAATGGCAACCCACTCCAGTATTCTTGCCTGGAGAATCCCAGGGATGAAAGAGCCTGGTGGGCTGCTGTCTATGGGGTCGCACAGAGTTGGACATGACTGAAGCAACTTAGCAGCAGCAGCAGGCCCTTATCAGATACATAATTTGCGAGTATCTTTTCCCATTCTGTAGGTTGTATTTTTTTACTGTCAAGTATTGCTTAATGCACAAAATTTAAAAATTTGTGTGTACAATAAATGTTTTCTTTGCTTGCTCAAGCTTTTGGTATCATAGCTAAGAATTTATTGCCAAATCCAGTCGTGAACATTTACCCCTATGTTTTCTGATGTTTTTTAATTTTCGTTCTTATATTTAGATCATTGATTTTTTTTTAATTTTATATTGGAGTATAGTTGATTTACAGTGTTGTGTTAATTTCAGGTATACAGCAGAGCAATTCAATTATACATATATCTATTTTTTTAATTAGTTTTTATTTTTTAGTTTGTTTTGCTTTACAATACTGTATTCGTTTTGCTATACATTGACATGAATCAGCCACGAGTGTACATGAACTCCCAATCCCGACTCCCACCTCCCCTCTCCCGCCCCACACCTTCTCTCTGGATTATCCCCGTGCCTCAGTCCCAAGCATCCTACCTAGATCGGCGATTCATTTCACTTATGATATTGAATGATAATGTTAATAGGTATTCAATTCCAGCTTGATGGTTACCTTTTTAAAAAAATATTTGTTTTTAGTTGTGCTCTGTCTTCATTGCCGCGCGGGCTTTTTCCCAGCTGTAGTGAGGGCCGAGGGGCTACCCTCTGGCTGCAGCATGCGGGCTTCTCACTGCTGCGGCCCTCTCGCTGTGGAGCGCAGGCTCCAGGGCGCTTGGGTTCAGCAGTCGCGCTAAGTGGGCTCAGTCCTGGCTCCGGGCATCCCGCACAGGCTCACAAGCTGTGCTGCACGGGCTTTATTGCTCCGCGGCGGGTGAGATCATCCCGGGTCAGGAATCGAACCCACCTGTCCTGCACCGTCAGGAGGACTCCTTACCACCGAGCTACCTGGGAAGTCTGATGGCTGCTTTTCTGTCATCATTTCAAAGCCATTCTTTTCTTAGGACTTGCATTGCTTTTGCTGGGAAATCAGCTCCTCTTAGTGTTGATTTCTCTGGGTGGACAGAGTGGAGGTTACAGCACAGCTATAGCTGATTAAAAGAATGACTGTTGACCTTGGGTCAGGTCCCGGAAAAATGAACAGGATCCCATATATCTGAGTTTTACCTCATTCTAAGGAGCAAATTGTAGGAGCCCAGAAGTTTGGATTCACTATTACACAAAAAACTCAGAGAGTGTTATTATTTAAGGAAATAGAACTAGCAAATGTTAGCTTCAGATGTTTATAAGAAATTATATTAGTTTTGCTATAATATAGGTACTTCTCTGCCAGCCCATCCCACCCTCTCCCTCTCCTACAGAGTCCAAAAGGCCGTTCTATACATCTGTGTCTCTTTTGCACATATATCTATTTTTTTTTTAAAGAATCTTCTCCCGTATACACTATTATAGTGTATTGAGTAGAATTCCCTGTGGCCTACAGTAGGTCTTTGTTGGTTATCTATTTTACATGTAGTATTGTGTATATATCAATCCCAACCTCCTAATTTACCCCTCTGCCCCTCATTGATCCCTTTTCAGATCTCTCTTTTTTTTATGGTATGAGGTATGAATTCAGCTTTATTATTTGGTGTAGTTATCCAGTTGTTCAGTATCACTTGTTGAAAAGACTATTCTTTCCCCAGTTTTGGCCCCATTGTTGAAAATCAGTTGTCTGTGGATGTATGGATTTATTTGTTGACTCAATTCTATTCCGCTGATCATCGTTTATTGTTATGCCAGTATCATACAGTTTTGATTACTGTAGCTGTATCGTCGGTTTTTAACTTGTGAAGTGTTAAGTTATCCAACTTTGTTCTTTTTCAAAATTTTTTTGACTATCTGAGGCCTTCTGCATTCCCATAGGAATTTTAGTATTGGCTTATCAGTTTTCACAGCAGTGAAAAGAAACAGCTGGGATTTTTATAGGAATTGTGTTGAATCTGTTTATCAAATTTGCAAGTGTTGCCATCTTAAGTCTTTCAATCTGTGAATATGGTAACTTTCTACTTACTTAGATATTTTTTAATTTCTTCCAACAGTTCTTTAGTTTTTGGCATAAAAGACTAGCACTTTTTTGTTAAATTTATTCCTAAATATTGTATTTATTTTTTTTTGATGCTACCGTAAATGGAATTGTTTTCTTTATTTCATTTTTGGATTATGCGCTGCAAGTATATTGAAATACAATTAATTTTTGTATATTGACCCTATTAAGAGCTAAGTAAAAAAAAATTTATAATTGAAAAAGTTTAATATTCTTATATTCTTATTGTTTGTTTATCCCTTCCATAAAATTCCTTAAATTCACACAAAACAATAGTTTTGTTTCATAAAAGCCTAATTTTTGTTACAGGAAGAGAGCCTCAATTGCATTTGTTTAAGAGAATAGCATATTTATTCACATGTTTGCTGTGGTAGAGCTGAGGGAGTTAAATAAGAGCTAAATAAGAAAGATGTCGAGTGGTATTTTTAGAATACAGCCTGTGTCTTGACCACCTTAAAAATGTGACAGTGATTCTCTGTGGCTCCATTATGTTTCTAATGAGACACCATTGGAGTTAATCCAGTAATTAACTCTTTTCTTCCATCTTGTGAAGCTGAGTAAGAGCTGTGTATTACCAACAAGATACAGGAGGATCCTAAATATCTTCTCTCATTTTTAAGTCTGTTTCAACTGAATGCTGTCCAGTACTTTTGGTGTGCTTATATTTGGTATTTCTAACATACTTAATATATTGGAGTTTCTTGTAGGAAACTAAAACATTAACTCCTTACCCCCCACTTATTTTCTTTTTCCTATCTAATAGAAGTCAGTCCTTACAAATATTTCATTGCCCCTTTAAAACCAAACAAATATCTTTTAAACAGATTTGAAATCAGGAAAAAACTGAAAACAGCCAAAAAGAAAGAAAAGAAAGAAAAAAAGAAAAAGCAAGAGGAGGAGCAGGAAAAGAAAAAACTGACACAGATTCAAGAATCTCAGGTAGGAGATACAGTAGTCCTTGTTATCCAAAGAGTAATACCTCTGTTTTGAGTGTGTACGTATGTTTATGTAAAAGATGGGTTTATATTATAATCAGCTTAGGTCAGTTAGGCAAGACTGTTTATGTGGTGTCTTCATCTTGTAGGTTTCATTAATCTCTGGACATATCATTTCACCATTAGCTGTGCTGTTTAACTCCTTGGGAATTCTACTGAAGTCTGCATGTAAAAAAGCAGCTCAATTGGTGTGTGAGCATTCCTTAAGGGAAAGCTGGTAAACTTCCTGTCCCAGGTAGCTAAATTGGTTATGATGTTTACTCAGGTGTATGTCATCCTAGACTTGGTAATAAATGCAGCTGGGAAAATTAGTCATCTCTGCATTTATCACAAAAAGCTTTGTTGACAGTATTAAAAAAATTAGCTACGATCTAGGGAGTCCTTTCAGAAAGTGTTTACTCTGATATTTGTTTGGCTTTCTCTTATTAGCCAGATAAGACAGGACTGACTACACTGCTGAGTCCTCTTTGTCCACAAGAGGATGCTGTCTCCCCTTAAGCAAACTTCAGTTTCTGCAGCCAATATAGATTCACATTGGAGAACTGAATTTTTGTTAGTAACAGAGAATGTTACCAGCTATTGGTGAAGAGAACCATCCTACATACCTTTCCCTTTGCAGGTAACATCCCACAACAAGGAACGACGTTCCAAACGGGATGAGAAACTAGATAAGAAATCTCAAGCCATGGAGGAACTAAAGGCAGAGCGAGAAAAACGGAAGAACAGGACAGGTAAGTGGGGAAAATGTAATGGCTACTTTGTGTCTTTGATCATATGATTTGACTTCCCGATGCCATTTTTATCTCCCCGCTCACCCTTTTAGCTCTCGACTGTAGACCGTTCCAAACACAGAGAATAATATAATAAACTCATGAACCCATCCTCCAACTTCAGCAGTCAGCTCATAGCCAGTCTTGTTAAATCTGTACTGCCCTTTCCTTTGGGTTATTTTAAATATTTATTGTTATTTATTTACTTGCTGCACCAGGTCTTAGTTGCGGCATGTGAACTCTTGAGTCTTGATGTGTGGGATCTAGTTTCCTGACCAGGGATTGAACCCAGGCCACCTGCATTGGGGTGCAAAGCCTTAGCCACTGAACCACCAGGGAAGTCCCTCTTTGGGTTATTTTAAAGTAAATCTCAGCATCATCACATTTCAACCATAAATACTTCAATATGTATTTCTAAAAGATTAGGACTCTTAAATATAACTACAGTACCATTACCACAGCTACAAAAAGTGACAAATATTTTCTTCCAGTCTGTAGGTTGTCTTTTTGTTTTATTTATGGTTTCCTTTGCTATGCAAAAGCTTGTAAGTTTGAGTTGGTCCATTTGTATTTGTTTCTATTGCCTTGGGAGACAGAGAAAACATTGGTGTGATTTATATCAGAGAATATTTGCCTGTGTTCTCTTCTAGGAGTTTTATGGTGTCGTGTCTCATATTTAAGTCTTTAAGCCACAAAATGGTGATATCATTCTTTCATCTACTATCTGATATACTTATATAAAGAGAAACTTACCAGCTATTCAGTTAACACCAGGGACATTTTACTAGTTCTCAAAAGAATGAGATAGTTCCTTAGCAAACTCCAACTGTAACCAGTGAGATTTGTTTGTTTGTTTTGAATATCTTTGGGAATTCATGGATTTTTCACATACTTTATGTTTTTATTCCATTGCAGTTATTATTGTTGAGACTCAAATTGTCTTATCTTCAACCAGTTGTAGCCTGAATTCTTTTGACAGGAAACAAAGGCCTTAGTCTTCAATAATCCAGTGGTCTTTCATAGCTTTCTTGCTTTCTGGATTTAGAGTCAGCCATTTCTCTAAGGAGCCCAATTCATCTTTGTGTTTTGGGGTGGGTTTTTTCCTCCCTCATGAGAAATTGTATTTTAACCATAGTCTAGACACAAGGAGCACTACTGGATTGGTTATTACTTCTAAGTCTTTTCGATATCCAGAGCTAGGTTTTTTGTTTTTTTTTTTTTTTAGGATAAATTCACTTTGAGCCTCATACTGATATATCTGTTTCAAAATTAGGATGCCAAGGTTTTTTTGTTTTGTTTTGTTTATGCTTTATAACAACTTTCTTGAGGATAATTAAGGTACCATGCTGTTTACTCGTTTAAAGCATACAGGGCCTTTAGTATATTCACAGCTGTGTAATAAAACTCAATGAGTTTTCAAATGTTTCATTACTCTAAAAAGAAACCTCATATCCCTTAGCTGTCACCTCCTCGGTCCTGTTATTTCCCAGCCCTAGCCTGGTCCTGTTATTTCCCAACCACTGGTCTACTTTCTGTCGCTATGGACTTGCCTGTTCTGGACATTTCATATAAATGGAATCATACACTATATGGTCTCTTGTGTCTGACTTCTTCTACTTAGCATGCTTTCTAGATTCACCCATGTTGTAGCATGTATCATACTTCTTTTTATGTCTGAATAATGTTCCATTATATGTCTGTACACGTTTTATTTGTCCCTTCACCTCTTGAGTGACACTGTTTTCACTTTTTGACTGCTCTGAGCATTTATGTGTAAGTTGTTGGGTAGACAGATTTTCACTTCTCTTGCCTATACACTTAGGAGTGGAATTGTTGAAGCATATGGTAACTTTGGTGTTGGAGAAGACTCTTGAGAGTCCCTTGGACTGCAAGGAGATCCAACCAGTCCATTCTGAAGGAGATCAGTCCTGGGTGTTCATTGGAAGAACTGATGCTAAAGCTGAAACTCTAATACTTTGGCCACCTCATGCGAAGAGTTAACTCATTGGAAAAGACCCTGATGCTGGGAGGGATTGGGGGCAGGAGGAGAAGAGGACGACAGAGGATGAGATGGCTTGATGGCATCACCGACTCGATGAAGATGAGTTTGACTAAACTCCAGGGGTTGGTGATGCACAGGGAGGCCTGGTGTGCTGTGATTCATGGGGTTGCAAAGAGTCGGACACGACTGAGCGACTGAACTGACTGACTGATGGTAACTTTGTGTTTGACCTTTTGAGAAACTGCCAGGCAGTTTTCCAAGAGACTTAACCATTTTGCACTTTCACCAGCAGTGTATGAGCGTTCTCCCCTGTTTTCACATCCTCACTAACACTTGTCATTGTCTTTTTATTATAACCATCTTAGTAGGTATGAAGTGGTATCTTATTGTGGTTTTGATTTGCCTTTTTCTAATGACTAGTGATACTGAGCATTTTTTTGTATGCTTATTGGCCATTTGGATATCTTCTTTGATGAAATGTCTAGTCAAGTCCTTCACCCGTTTTTTAATCAAGTTCTCTGTTTTTTGTTGTTACTGAATAGAAGGACTTCTTTAATTATTTTCAGTTTTAGTCCTTTATCTGATATATGATTTACAACTGTTTTCTCCTAATCTATAGGTTGTCTGTTTCCTCTTGATAGTGTTGTTTGATGCATAAAAGTTAATTTTGATGAAGTACTATTTCTCTTCTACTGTTTATCTACTTTTTTCCCTTTTGTTGCCTGTGCTTTGGATATCATATCCAAGAAATCATTGCCAAATGCAGTGTCGTAAAGTTTTCCCCCTATTTCCTTCGAAAAGTTTGATAATTTTAACTGCTACATGTAGATCATTGATTCATTTTCATTTTTTTGTATGGTGGGAGGTAAGAGTCCACTTTTTTTTTTGTCATGTGGGATATCCAGTTTTCCCAGCACAAGGTTTTGAGATGACTGTCATTTCCCTATTGATTGGTCTTGACATCCTTGTCAGAAATCATCTAACCATAGATACAAGGGTTTATTTCTAGGCTCTCTATTTCATTGGTCTGTACATCTTTCAAATGACTTTCAAAGTCACTTGTTGGGAGTTCCTTGGTGGTCTAGTGGTTAGAATTTGATGCTTTCACTGCCTTGGCCTATGTTCAATCCCTGATCAGGGTCCTGAGATCCCACAAGCCAGGTAGCGTGGCCCCAAAAAAGTCACTTATTAGAGTTCTTTTTGTGTGGTTGTGCCATCAAGTGAATACTTTGTTTCATTTTATTTGTGATCTGTAGAGATGATATTATTATTATTTTATGTTTTATGATTATATAAAATACAAGGTTCCAAAGTCAAACTTTCTAAATAAGGTATGTTCAAAGAAATATAGAACCTATACCCTTCTGTTTCCTCTTTGCCTCCCTCCCATAGTAGGCAGCCTTCCTTTTTAGTTTTTTAAACAAAAGGAGCAGATTCACCTTCCATCTTGAGTTAATGGCACCACATTATACATACTTTTCTCTACCTTACTTTTTTCACTTACTCATACATTCTAGAGATAGGTCGAGCAGTGGTTGGTAGACTATCTGTTTTGTAATGATTTGATTGGAATACAGTGATGCCCATTTTTCATAATTGTCTGTGGCTGCTTCCTGTCTACAGTAGCAAAGTTGTGTAGTTGATAACAGTAACCATATGAAGCCCATCCTAAAATATTTACTATCTGTTCATTTTAAAAGATTTTCTGACTCAGGATGCAGTATAATGGCTCAACTTGGCTCACTCCTTGTTTCGCAGCTGCAGGGTGGCTCACTGGGTCATTGTGCTAGAGGTGATTCAGCCACTCCCCTTTGCAGACATTTGGGTTGTTTTCAGTCTTGTGCTATTACATGTAGTGCTGTAAATTCAAAATAAGGTTTCCCTGAAAGACTCTGAAGACATCCTTAGTTTTTCCTCATTTTTCTTGCCCATCTCCAAGTGTCTTGAGAACAATAAGACTAGTGTCAGCAGAGTTGGTGTCCCTTTTTGTCCACTTAGTGACTATCTCCCAACACCCCCGCTTGCCCCCTTTATTTTTGTCTGCTGGGGCTTGACATTTGGTATGATTTTAAACTTTCTGGGTAACTCACTTGTATAGATAGCCCAAGTAATCATAATCCAGGCCAGAGACAGTGGAGCTATCTAGTAAATCTTTTTCTACATTCCAGTCCTTTTTTTCAGAGATGAAAGATGTTTCAGTTTCTTATTGAGAAAACCTGAGTAAACATTTCCTTTTTTTTTTAAGCTGAGCTTCTCGCCAAGAAACAGCCATTAAAAACTAGTGAGGTGTACTCTGACGACGAAGAGGAAGAGGAGGATGACAAGTCCAGTGAAAAGTCAGACCGCTCATCCCGAACAACATCATCCGATGAGGAAGAGGAGTAAGCTGTGCAATTTTGGTCTAGTAGTCAGGATGGGTGGGTTCTATGGGGAAAGGCTTAGTTTTTCTAAGGCTGTTCTAAGCCTTTCTAAAGGCTTAGTGTAGTTTCCAAATATCTCCTCCTGTTTGGTGACAAACTGTGGTTTGGTCAAGTACCCTGAATTGCCGAGCTGAGTTTGTGAGCACATCAGCCAAACAGGCTTCTGCCTTTGGATTTGGCAGGTAGGAATTGCCATTTGGCAGGTAGGAATGTCACCCTCGGATTGGCCAAGAGCTTCCATTAGTTTTCTTTCTCTGATAGTGGGTTATCTGAGATAGCAGCCTCATTCGAGACAGTTCATAGTCCTGGTCAGGAACAGGATTATAGTCCCACTTTCCTGTTGCTTCATGTATTTCTCCTGCTGTGTGAAATCACATATACTTTGGTTAAGTTTTAAGAAGTTGGTATTTTTTATTTACCTTGATCTGTTAGTACAATGAACAGTTTTCCCAGCGTCTTTTGTTCCTCACAGGAAAGAAGAGATCCCTCCAAAATCACAACCGGTCTCCTTACCAGAGGAATTGAATCGGGTTCGATTATCACGGCATAAGCTGGAACGTTGGTGTCATATGCCCTTCTTCGCTAAAACAGTCACAGGATGTTTTGTACGGATTGGCATTGGAAACCACAACAGCAAACCAGTTTACCGGGTTAGTATTTCTTTGCTTGGACAGTTGTAGGATGTTTTAAATATAATGATTCTTGGCTAAGAGTATGAACTGCTGAACAGACCTGTCACTTTTCTGCCACCATTTGATGGGAAAATAGATTCCAGTAGAGATGTCATTAGATTAGCCACAATCTGAGGCAACCAGGGATCAAGCTGACCTGCTGCCAGGAAGAGTACTTGGAGCCCAAAAGTTTAGATTTAGAATAATTTTTTCTATCCTTCCATATAAAAGCAAGACGGGAGACATTTATGAAGTCTTTGTCAGGAGTTATGTAATCTGGAAGATTTATTCATTTGAAAAATGATGAAAATTTTCCGCATTACAACTAAGTGACTTCTGGAACAGGGAGTTATATTGAGGTTTAAAAAATAAACAAAACCTTCCAACCTATTGAGATTATTTTGTGAGTTCCAGCTCTGCTTCTGTGGTCTGGATGACTAGGGCATAGCTGGTTGGTTTGTTTTTTCTTTTCTTTTCTTGTTTGTTTTCTTCTGAGTTGTTTGATTTTAACCTGTGTTTACCCCCTTGTGTGAGGACCAGTGGCCATGCCACGTCCCAGAAACCTTGGCAAAAGAAACAGACATCATGGTCTTCACATTTGATTGATAAAACTGACCTCTGAAAGCCAAGTGCACCCCCAATAAAGCAGAATTAAGTTAGAGGGGAATTTGCCAACGGGTCCCACCAGGCTAACTGCGTCCTCACTTACTCTGGGCACAGGTGCCTGGCTGTCTGAGTCCTAAGCCTGAGAACGGTGCCCAGAACACCTTGAAGCTGTGGGGCTTCTCTCAATTTAGGGTCACTCATCTGCACTCAGGCAGATGAAGCCAGAGGGTGGGGTGGAGGACTTCGAACGATGTGTTGTAACTGGTGTCTCTGTCTTCACTTAGGTTGCTGAGATCACGGGTGTTGTGGAAACCGCCAAGGTTTACCAGCTTGGTGGCACCAGAACAAACAAAGGGCTACAGCTACGGTAGGAGAGGTGCTTCTGTGACCGATTCTGTTCCCACTGCAAACAGGCATGGCCTGCTGGGGCTGTTGCTTGCTCCCAGTGTTCTCTTTCTTATAATACTGTTTGTGTTGTCCCCACCAGGGTCTTGGAGGGAAACTTGTGTTCTGCCCTTGCCCATAGGGAAGGTAGGGTGTAGCTGTCTCATAGGGGACGTTGAATGGTGGAACACAAAGAAGGAAGACAATTGCAATACCCGCTCCTCCCAGAGTCCTGCAGGCATTCTTAGTGAGTGTGGGCAGGAGGCTTGCTTCTGGTCCTGGCTCCATCACCAACTAACCTGATCTCTCACAAGCCAGGTCACCATTTTGGATTTAATCTGTGCCTCAATAACTTGTATTGACTGAATGCTGGCTACGTGCCACAGTTGTAGGCATCAGGATAGAGGTGAGAACAAAATACACAAGTCCCTACCTTCTTGGAGCCTGAAAATTCTACAGGCCCCGTATGGGAAGGGATAGAAGTAGCTTGCCAGGTCACTGCAGATAGTGGGTCACAGACACACCTCTGTCATGGCCTTATTTGGCCTCTGTGGTCTCTCTGTTCTCTTCTCCCATTCCCATCATTTCTCCTGGACTGTTGAAAAGAGCCAGTTGGGTTAGGCAGTAGCCATGATATGCTAAGAGTGACTGTCGCTGTGAGGCAGGCACTGACTTACGTGGCCGGCACAGGGATCAGTAGAAAGGCAGTGTTCTTTCTCTCTAGGCATAGAGCTTCCTTGTCATTCATACCTCCGTAACGTTTCGTATTCTTGATGACAGTTGACTGTGACCGATTTTACTATAGACGGACTTTTGAAGTGCTGGCTCAGTCTACTCACTTCCAGTGCTCACACTGATGCTTAACCATGGCTGCTCTTTAGAACAGCCTGGAAGGTTTTTTGTTGTTGTTTGTGTTATTTCAGTGGCTGGTTCCTACTCCCAGAGATTCTAATTTAGTTGATCTAGAGTTGTGCCTTGCCACTGGCAGTTTTGTAAATCTTCGTAGATGATTCTAAAGGGTGGCCAAGATGGAGGCCCTCAGAGATAGGCAGTGTGGAGTCTGGTGGGATTGATCTGCTGGTGCTGCAGTCAACATGGCCATTCCTGAAGCTGCTGTCTCTTTTTCACGTAGGCACGGCAGTGACCAGCGAGTGTTCCGCCTAGAGTTTGTCTCAAACCAAGAGTTCACTGAGAGTGAATTCATGAAGTGGAAAGAAGCGGTGAGTGAGTACACAGCACCTCCCTAGCAGTTGTTCAAGAAAATACTGACAGAGCCTCTTTCCAAAATTCTTTATTATAAACAACCCTTTTATTGCATTTTGGTCCAGATGTTCTCTGCTGGCATGCAGTTGCCCACTCTAGATGAAATCAATAAGAAGAATTATCTATTAAAGAAGCTCTTAATTATAAATTCAATGACCAGGACATTGAAGAGGTAAGAAACCTGGTATCCCAGAGTCTGGAGACTCATCAAGAGCCAAGTGTTAGAGAAGATCATGCCTGTCTTTTCTTTCCTGTATTTTGACATTTTTGGCTCTACCACTATTGCATGAGGAAGAAGGAATTCTGTTATTACTACCTTAGAATTTATAGTTCATCAGGATTTTCTGGTACACTGTCACTTGAAGTCATAGCCTAACAAAGTAGATTCAGGGCTCTGGGATCTCTATTCTTCTGCTAGGCTTGGTCCTTCAGGAGTTTCCTTTCTCCAAGACAGTTTGGTAAAATTGTTTGATCTCTGTTCTCTTGGACAGTGGCTAGCCTTACAGTACAAGGTCCTTGGGCTGCTGCTGTTTATTGGTGCATGTTCCTTCACGCTAGCCTGGAAGCATCTCTGTGACCCCGGAAGCAGCATAGTACCCCTTGGACTGAACTCGCTCTGTATGTGGGGCATGGCACTGCCATAGGAAGAGCAGCCCTCTTTTAACTATCTACTTACCTCCACAATGGGCTCACCTGTCCTGCCTACAAAAGTAGTTTAGGAATACCTCACTGCTGGTGTCTCCTCCTCTCTGGTACAGATTGTAAAAGAGAAAGAAAGATTCAGGAAAGCTCCACCCAACTATGCTATGAAGAAAACGCAGCTTCTGAAGGAAAAGGTGAGGACTTGTGTTGGAACTTCTTTCCCTGTCCTGCAAGGAGATACGGAAACCAGACTTGTTCATCCTCTGCCAAGTCAGTAGTGGCAGGATTGGGAGAAAATGCAGGGCTTGACTGTAAGCAGCATAGATTTTCTTAGCATCTGGGCAGCATCCCTTGGCTGTTTTCCTTTCTCTAAATGGAAGCTGATCTTGCCTGTTCCATTCTCCTCCCCTTCTGGTCACTTTAGTTTCACGTGTAATAAGATAGACCCCAGGGTAGTATCAGCACTGGGTCCAAACAGATGAATGATATTCTTCAGTCAGGGTGGGGTGAGCCTTGTTAGGGTAAGTTAGCCAGGCAGGGCCTGGGTTCTGAGGTGTTTGTTGTTGCTATTCCTCCACACCTCCTATCATTTGTTCATCATGTGAGATATCTTGCCTGTGTTGGAAGGAAGGGGACACTTGATAGAGAGCTGGTTATAGCCAAAATCTCATGCATCTCTGTGTACAGGCCATGGCTGAGGACCTGGGGGATCAGGACAAGGCCAAACAGATCCAAGACCAGCTGAACGAGCTAGAGGAGCGAGCAGAGGCCTTGGACCGCCAGCGGACCAAGAACATATCTGCTATCAGGTGTGCTTCAGAGCCTGTTCCGATTGGGCTCCTATCCTTGGTCCACGGTTATCAGGCGAGCTGTGGCCTTGGACGTGCTATGCTCCAGTGGCTCCACGTATCTGGAGTCAGGCACCATGGTTCCCGCCCTCCTTTCATAGCCCACTGACTCATCCCTCTTCCTCACCCCACAGTTACATCAACCAGCGGAACCGGGAGTGGAATATTGTGGAGTCTGAGAAGGCCCTTGTGGTGAGTAAGACAGCTTGATCTGGATCACTAAGTATAGTTTTAATTAATATAACAACATGTAATATTTTCTGTATCTCACCTGAGTCTGTTTTCTTTTAATGATTAAAGTAGCATGTACACTTAACACACAGTCTCTCTGTCTGTACACATAAAACTATATAAGGTATTATAATAAAAAGCAGCAGTCTTCTGTGCTAACCTTACCTCCCCATCTTCAGATTCTATTCCACGCATATTTATTTTTATCAGTTTCCAGTTTTTTTCTTGTTATTGTTCCCATAATCTCTTCTGGTATTCTTGAAGGGAAAAGGCTAATAGACAGCCTTTGACTTTTTCAGGCCCTTACAAAGACTGTTACTTATACGTATGCTTATGATAAATGAGAGGTGTGGGCAGGCAGGAGATAGAGTTCTGTAATACATGCTCTCTGTTTCAGGCTGAAAGTCACAACATGAAAAACCAACAGATGGATCCCTTACCAGGCGACAGTGTAAACCTACCATCGTTTCTAATGTGAGTGCCTAAAGAGGACATATTTAGTCAGGACCTAGATTCTGGGACATAAATGAATTCCATTAGGAGATTAATAAGGAAGTTAAAAATAATGTTGTCTTAGTGGGATTTGCTTGCCTCAAACACTCGGGTCTGGATACTTCCTTTTTTATCTTACTGTAGGACATACAGGTAGTAAAAACCTGGCATGGATTTTAGAAACCTATGGACTAATGTGCGATGCCAGGGCAGGTTTACCAGTGCAGCAGACATGAGGAATGTGTAGGTTAGGTCGCCTAGCAAGGGCCTGGCTGGGCTGGACTTCAAAGCTTTTAACTGTTCCTTTTTGTAGCCTGGAGGAAAACCCCACTGAACTGCTGATGGCCCTACTGTGGTGCTTGTGTTAGTGGTGGTAGGTGGGACAGAAACTGGTGGTGGGACTGTGTGAGTGTTGAAGAGTCTCTAAAATAACTTCCTTTTTCTCTCAGTCCAGAGACCCAGCTGTTCAAGCTGCCATATTGGCCCAGCTGAACGCGAAATACGGTTCTGGAGTGTTACCAGATGCTCCAAAGGAAATGAGCAAGGCAAGTATAACACTGAAGCTCGGCGCTGGTCTGGACACCAGAGCAGGCGCTTCCTGGTTTGGGCTTGATTGTCCCCACCTGGAGGAACTTGGCATCCCACTTGCAGTCCTTTCTTCATCCTCATTATTTACAAATGTAATAAACAGCTACTGAATTTTGGTCAGCTGACGTAAGTTCTGAACCCAACACCACTACTTCATGAAACCCCTGACTGTGGCTTTAGGCAGCTGACCTCTAGCCTTCTAATCCACATTTTCTCCTATGTAAAGTGGGGTAATATTATATGCCCTGCCTAACTCATAGGACAGTCAGGAGTAGATGATATGTAAGGATGAGACAGTTGTAAAAGTGAAAGCTCCTTGTAAACTGAAATGTTAAACCAAGAGAAAGTGCCCATTTTGAAGCCATTTTCTGCCTTTTCCTAGGAGCCCAGACTCCCAGAAATTCCAGAGATCTTGAGTCAGGGGTGATTTGTTGTCTTAAACCTACCCTTTCCACCCTCACCCACAGACATGAACCTTCCCCTTCCCTCTCCTCTTAGGCTCAGAAATGAAACCTCTTTGTGGACTCTTCCTGTCCTCCCTCTGAGATAAGAAATCAGAAGAGTCTTTAATAGGAAGATCTAATGAACTTGAGCAGCAGTTTTTACCATTAGTGGTTGCTGCTTCTTGAAGTCCAGTTGCATTTATCCCTTTGTAATTAGTTTTTCTCTTCCCATTGCAGGGTCAGGGAAAGGATAAAGATTTGAATTCTAAATCAGCCAGTGATCTCTCAGAAGACTTGTTCAAAGTACATGACTTCGACGTGAAGATTGATTTACAAGTCCCCAGCTCAGGTAGGTGAAGGTAGAGATTGGTAATGGCCAAGGAACAGGGTGGCTCCATGACTCTCAGCCAGCAAGGAGGCCTGCTTTGGGGGAAGAAATGGGGATGTCTAGTCACCTGTATTTATGGAGGCCAGAGTAAGATAGGCTGCAGGTCCGTCTTGAGAGGGAGTATGGACACTACCTGGAGGAGTGAAGCCCAAGACCGGGGGACCTCAGATGCCGGTTTGCTCTTCTTTCCTGTAGAATCAAAGGCCTTGGCCATCACTTCCAAGGCTCCGCCGGCCAAGGATGGAGCTCCGAGGAGATCTCTGAACTTGGAAGACTACAAAAAACGACGAGGGCTTATCTGAGCGCACCCAGCCTGCTGCATCTGACCCCGCATGCCCATCACAGTGTCCCGCTTTTCCTCCTTTCCTCTGATTTGCCCTCACTGGGCTGGAGCAGCAGGGGAACTGGGAAGAGACTCTAAACTGCCAGTCATCTGTAATATAAACCATTTGCTGTATAGACTTCCCTGGTCTGCAACATCTCCACCGACCCCCAGGACCCACCCAATGTGAACCTGGGCTCTCTTGGGCTTTAGCCATGTCTTTAGATTTGTGTTTCCCTTTTTCTTTTTTTTTTTAAACCACAGTTCATTGGCCACTCTGCACGCATTCAGTATTACCATGGAGCTGGGGTTCTTGCTGGAGCCCCCAGCAGCAGCACTGGGCAGCGTCCTGTGCGGGATGGCCCTGGACCCAACCATTGAACATTTGGCCCCCGGCCCTGGTGGGGAGTGGGGGCTGGGCACCCGCAGACCCCTCTCCTCTCTCTCATCTTTCTCTTCTTCTGATCTTGCGGAAGAAGAGTTTTCAAAACCCAACTTAATTTCCAAAAAGTGTACATTTGTGGGGAGGGAGGGGGATCTATTTGAGAGAGAGTGTGTATGTGTGTATGTGTCTGTAAGTGTGTGGATTTTTTTATCATTTTTTTAAAATGCAGTACTCTTTGTATCTGTCTGTCATGGGGCTATAGCTGTTTCAGATTTTTTTCAGCTGTACTTGAGCATCTGAAACTGCAAGAAAGAAACTCATTAAATGTGATTCTTCTTACTAAACAGGCCTGACTGCTGTAGCTGTGTAACTTCTCCCCCACCTCCTTTTTCCCATCACCCTCCCACCTCGGAGAAATCTCCCCAGTTTGGCCCCTGCCCTGTCAGCTGTGTCCTGGCAGGTGGGAGGGAAGCCCATGGCTAGGTACTAGGGAGGTACAGGTGTCTTGCTCAGCCCATGTGTTCAGCCCACAGCTTCTTGGCTGAATGTAGAGGTGTGTCTTTTCCCCACCCCATGTACTTGTCTCTTCCTAGTGATTCTGTTTTGCCGTTTCAGCAAGAATAATATTTTGTTCTGTTTTTTAAGAGAAAGTATTCAACATGAATGTGGAGAGAACGAACACAAAGATATAGGTTGCAGATGTTACAAGCATGTGGAGTTCTGTGTGTGTGTATACATATATATGGTAAGCATATATATTGTTGTGCAGCTAGGGTGAAGCCAGCAAAGAAGTATGTATGTCTTTATAAAATGTTTGCAAAGAGATAAGCTGACTGCTTGATAATCATTCTCAGGTGTAAAGCTCCAAGTGTAAATAAAAGTGGCATTAACAAATCTTTTCAGAACAAAGTACAGCTGACTATATAAAACAAGAACTAAGCTAAAGGAAGAGCTGAGAGCTGCTGTTTCCCACAAGAGGCAGAGGAATCTCAAAGCCCTGCTTTGTATCTCTTCACCCCACTTTCTGTAAGAAAGTAGGATGATGGGAAGTCATGGATTAAGTTGTATTTAAACAAAAAGGAACTTGGTAACTCTTCTGGGTTTAGTAGAGCCTCAGTGTTGCTTTAACTTAGTTTACACTTTTTTTTATTTAAAAAAAAAGCAGCAATCAATGTTTTTTTAAAAAGAATTGTGACTGTAAAATTGATAAATATGACTGTAACACAGCTTATATGGTGGCTGTGACAGTTCAGTTGGGCAAAGGAGTGGTGATGGACTCATTAAAATCATATATACTTGAATAGTCCATTGACCAAAACTCTTTATAGACTGTTGTGTAAATGTGGAATCACAGACTGTTAAACATTGCCTGGACTCCAGAAGAGTCTTGGAGGCTGCTGGGACCTCTCGTATCATGACAAACTTGGACTTTTTCTTTCTTGTTCTAAAAGACACAAAATGATAGAATCCATATAATTTGCTGGAGACATTCTGATCCACCGTGTAGATCTGTATTTAGTGTCATTTGGATTTGGAGAAGTGTCGGTTACATTATGGCTGTGTAATAAAGTTTTTATTAAAACTGCATCACACTGTAGCCACTGTGCCACTACCTCCCCACACGCAGCTGCTGAAACTTTCGTTCTGAGACGCCAGAAACAGCAGGGAGCAGAGCTGACCAAAGAAGACCGACAGTTAACTTCTCACCTGAGTAGCCTATTTTGGTGATTGGAATCAAGACTGAGGACTTGTCTGCAGTCTCAACTGAGGCAGGGCCTCTGAACTGAGATCTTGACCAGGCATAATACATTGGCTTTATTCCACCAGTGGAGCTTCTTGGAGGTTTGAGGTACCTCTTGTGCTGGGGAATGGTAGCAGTGGCCCACTGCTCCACCCTCACCCCACCCCCAGGTGGTTTCAGTGTTGAAGGGTGTGGCACCTAAAGCTGCTTTATACATTTTTCACTTCCTTCCAAGAAGCAAAAAGGCCAATGTCCGTATGCCGAGCTCATGATGTATAGAGGTCTGTTTGTCTGTCTTGCTTCTGACAGGTGCAGGGAAAGTCTTCCTGCCTACAGCTTTCCTTCAAAGAAAATGCTTTTGTTTTGTTTCTGTGAAGTCCTGACCTGTCACTCAAACTGTACAGATATTTGTAAATAAACTTTATGCCCTGTTTTAACAAGGGAGTCAGATTTAGTCCAAAGACTGCATCCTGAGTGGCAACTCTCAAAAGTTATGTTTTAAAAGTCCAAGAGAGCCTCTCGCTTGGCTTCCCTCCCTCCCCCTACTCTTATCCCTGAACCACCACCACCCCCAAGTGAAAGTGGCTGCTGTTAACTCTTTAGCTACCCAGTTCCCCAGAAGCCTCTCTGAGACAATGGTTGCCTAGAGCCTAGGCAGCCTCCAACTGGCCTAGTTTACTTCCTACGTTGGAAGATACCAACAAGCTCTAACAGAGCTAGGTAGGCCCCTGATACACTGCCTAACTAGTGAGAGTGTCATCGTCCTATAGCTTTCAGTTGGCTAAGGTATAATTTGTTAACCTGTTTTCTGCCTGTCATGAGTATGAAGGGGAACCCAGGGCTTGTGAGTATGGCTCTGGGGGTAATACTGATATCCTTCCCTTAGGGCCCCAGCTGGGGACATCTGTAAGGCTCCCTGCTCTCACTGCATGAGGCTGTGTCTCAAACCTTTCTAGACCTGGAAGGTAGGGGGTGGCAAACGCAATGGTACAAACCTAGTCCAGGCCTGCCTTTGATGTTGGGAGAGGTGGGTCCCTGGGGCTTACCTAGCAACTGCATCTAATGAGGTTTTCTTAAACTCCCTATCACACAGCCACCTGATTGTTGGAAGCAGTGGGCTCCTGGGCCCTAGAGAGCAGAGATTATAGTCCAACCTGGAGGACAGCCTTGTCTAGTTATTTCCCAGGGTCTCTGCTGTGAGGCAGCCACTGGCTGTGACTGCCTTGGGTGGAGGAATGCAAAGGGGAGAGGGGTGCAGGGTCTGTTGGCTATCTCATGGCAGTGGTGTTCAGGAATGGGGAAGTCACAGGCCTCCAGCTCAGATACTTTCATGTGACTTACCTGACTAAAGTGGGCAGCTGAACTGCTTTGGGGAGGAGAGATTTGGAGGGAGCAGCAGCACTAGGGGGTGAGGACAGAAGGGCAGTTTGCTTGCCTTGTCTGTAGGGTTCCCCAGGCTGGCCCCCAGGGCCAGTTTCTTGGCCCAGAATAGGGGCTTAGCCAGTGCAGCACAGGCGTATTGAGGGCTTCCAGATTGTGCTCTGGACCTGAGGGAGCACCTAAAAGCCACAAGGTAAGCGGGCTCAGTGCAGCATTCATGCCCCAGCTCCACCACTTAACTGCCTAGGGCTAAAGCTGGTTAACTCTTCTGAGCCCATTCCCCACCTTTAACATAAAACCTATCTGGAGCCTGTTCAAGATGAAGTGTTCCTTTTCCCAGTAAAGGTTCGGTAGGTGCTGTTGTCAGAATAGTGGCCATTAGGCCTCACAGGAGAGACCTGGAGGAGAGTGGAGGGGCGGGGGTGGAAGGGGCAGTGTGATGGGATGGGTCAGAAAGCACAGAATAGCCCCAGTGCCAGCAGAGGGCATGAAGCTCCAGCAGCTGGGCCTCAGCTGGCTCCTACCTAGGAGTGTATATATGTGTGTCAGCTGGCGTGTGTGTGTGTATCCCAGAGACTCAGCTGGCTCCCACCTAGGAGTGTGTGTGTGTGTGTGTGTGGCCCAGAGACTCGGCTCCCACCTAGGAGTGTGTGTGTGTGTGTGTGTGTGTGTGTGTGTGTGTCCCAGAGACTCAGCTGGCGTGTGTGTGTGTGTGTCCCAGAGACAGCTGGCGTGTGTGTGTACGTGTGTGTGTGTCCCAGAGACTCAGCTGGTGTGTGTGTGTGTATATGTGTGTGTGTGTCCCAGAGACTCAGCTGGCTCCCACCTAGGGTGTGTGTGTGGCCCAGAGACTCAGCTGGCTCCCACCTAGGAGTGTGTGTGTGTGTATGTGTTTGTGGCCCAGAGACTCAGCTGGCTCCCACCTAGGAGTGTGTGTGTGTGAGAAGAAGGTCAAGAAACTCTGTCTCCCTATGGAGGTTCCGATGATCACTGGGGCTGGCCAGGAGAACTGTCCAGAGAAGGACAGCTGCCTTTTGGTCCCAACTTGCTGCTGCTATTTATCCTCTGCAGCCCCAACACACCCTTTTTAGTGATGGTCGTTCTGAAAGCATCCTCCTGCTCTCAGCCCTCACTGGCTCCGGAGGCCTCCACCTCACCACTGCCCCAGGGAACTCAGAAAGACTGTGAGGCCTCAACTCCCCAACACCACAGAGTAATTAAAACATAAAAACCATGTCAAACTGGAAAATGAGTGTAAAGAAGTTCAATCAAGTTCTGATCTGTTTCATGATGACTTAATAGTATCTTCAGAATATCACTTTTTGTCTCTTTTAACTGTCCATGACCCTGCATTTTCCCCAGTGGTTCAACGGTCTGCCTGCAATGCAGTACATGCGGGTTCAGTTTCTGGGACGGGAAGGTCCACTGGAGAAGGAAATGGCAACCCACTCCAGTATTCTTGCCTGGAGAATCTCATGGACAGAGAAGCCTGGTGGGCTTCAGTCCATGAGATCACAGTCAGAAACGACTGAATGGACTTAGCAGGCGCAAACGTATGACACTGTGTCGCTAAATTCATGCGAACACATCTTGCTCAGCCATAAACACATCCACCTCTCCTGAAACGCACAGGTCTATCCCCATCGATTTTTCCCTGGAGAACTACTCTTCCCCCTTCAGCGCTCAAAGGTCACCTCCTCCAGGAAACCTTCTCTGATTGCTCCTTCCCGCTCCGGTTTGGGAGCACCGAGGCTTCTGGGCGGCACACACCACGCTGTAGTACTGTTATCTGTGAGTCTCCACCTCCACCCTGGGAGCTAGTTAACGCCCAATAAACGCAGTGGAGGAAACGGGGCGAGACCAGCTGACTGCGTTCTGGGATTTCTGACCCCGCCACTCCCCTCTACCATGTCCCAGACCGCAGCGTACGCGGGAATGAGATGCGGCGCCTGCAGTAGAAGCCCAGGCTGTCCGCGTCGTATGGGTTCAACCTGAGTTCGCGAGTAAAACGGCTGTGGCCGATGGGAGCTATCCCCTCACTCCCAGACGAGTCAACAGCCTCGGCCTCTGTTCGCCCACTCGCGACCTCACTGACCTTGGAGTCCAGGTCCGAGTGCCCCACGGGGCGGTGACCACACTGCCTGCAAGCGCATGCCCTCGCCACGCACGTCTCCAACCATGGAGACGTCTCCATGCACGTCTCCAACCATGGTGCGCGCCCCGGCGGCCTCCCCACACCCGCCCCCCACCTGCTGTTGCGAGCTGGGGCCTGATTACTCGGTGCTCCTGGCGGGTTGCGTGAGGCGCCCAGCGACTGATGCCGAGGAAGAGCAAGCATCAGCTCCACGGACCTGGGGCCTGCGCGCCGCTTCCCACTGGCTCCTGTTTCCACCTGGCCACTGGAGGCTCTCTGCGCACCCCGGGTGGAGGTCACGCTGGCAGGCAAAGATCATAAATATCATTAGGGGATGCGCCCATCTGGGGCGGGGAAAGAGCTGGAGGTACCCTGGTAGGGATGTGGGGGACAGAGGAAGACTGCATCCCTGACCTCAGACACTACCAGTCCCCTCTGCCTCCCTTTGGCCACTGGCAGAGATTCGGAGGGTTCTGAGTTTTAGAGAGAGGGAGGAGGGGGAACACAGGCTCCTGGGAGGGATGGGAAACCTTGTTTCTGAAGTGTGTCAGGAGAGAAAATGTTCTTACTGAGCATACACAGGTGTGGTGACACATTTTGACTGTTTTGGAGGAGGGTGATTCAGAGGGTGGCGGGTCAGTGAATGCTGCTAGGTCCCTAGTTTTATCAGAAGATATTCTCACAAATTGTATCAATTATGGGGTCAGAGATTGCATGGGGAGGAGGAGAAACCCAAAGGCAGGAAAAGGGTCTGGGGTTGTCAAGTGAAGATGGCTGTTCACTCCTCTTTCCAGGAGGAAGGAGAACACCAATTCTTCCCCATTTGCAATAACCTTGGCTCTGGCAAACCCTTCAGCACTGTCTCTACCATGCTCTGGGCAGAAAAGGGCTTCAGACTGATCAGGGTTGGAGAATGAATGGTTTGCAGGAAGCAGCTGAAAACCAAGGTCTCACTGAAAGTTCCTTGGAAACAGTAAATATAGCTTTTTAGCAGCCTGGGGCCTGTTTTCTTTATTTTCTTTTTTAAAACTGCATCGTGTGGCATGTGGGGATTGTAGTTCTCCAACCACAGATGGAACTCATGCCCCCTGCATTGGAAGCATAGAATCTCCTGGGGCTGTTTTCTGTTGTGTCCTTTCTCATTTCCTTCCTTCAAAAGACAATGTAAAATGATGTGCATGCCACCACCCCTAATGAGGGATCATTCCTGCCTCCCTTTCACCTACCACAATGCCTTATTCATAGCAGCTGCTTAATGAAAGTTAATTTGCTCTATAAATGACAAATGAGTCATAGGTCACAGAATATTGGAATCTTGGGGTCAGAAACTCCCTTGGAGGACACTAAGCCTCACAGAGCATGTCTGGGAGTTGTTGACTTGAATGAGAACCTGTACCACCTGGCCTAAAGGAAAATATGCCACCACCACCTTCCCAACATATACACACACGCTCTCACATACTCACACACATCTCATGGAAGCTCAGCTCTCGCTAGAAAGGCTTTCAAAACAACAGGTGGAGGCTTCCCTGATGGCTCAGTCCTAAAGAATCTGCCTGCCGGTTCAGGAGACATGAGTTCAATCTCTGGTCTGGGATGATCCCACATGCCAAGTGGTAATTGTGTGCCACCACTACTGAGCCTGTGCTCTGGAGCCCAGGGGCTGTAACTACTGAGCCCAAGTACTGTAAGTACTGAAGCCCTGCGCCCTAGAACCCATGCTCCACAAGAGAAGTCAGTGCAATGAGAAGCCTGCACACCACACAAACAGTAGCCCTTGCTTGTTGCAAATAGACAAAGCCTGTGTGCAGCAAATACAAATAAAGCTAAAAAAAAAAAACAGATGGCCCACTCATCCTTTCTCTCCAAGGTGAGAGGCCCTGCCCAGGGGTCTTGGGAACCAGAAACTGGCATAGAAATGATGAGTAGTGACCTGGCTCCTGCCCCTGGGGCCAATGGTCCTGTACTGTGAGTTGCATAAGAGGCACAGAGTTAAGTGAGGCAGGCTAAGGAATAAACTAGAAACCTCTCACACACCCGTTCCCCAGCTTTTGTGCCCCAGGGTTGTTACCCCCAGGAGGGATGTAGCCCCCATGCCTGATAAGTCCTGAAGGACACAGAGAGGGATGAAGACTCAGACATCCCAGGATGCAGGCATCTAGGGTATAGGAGGATCCCTGAACAAAGAAGCCACAAGGTGAAGGATCAGCTCTCTTCTCAGACATGTAGCTGACCTTATGGATAAAGCACAGGGATTCTCATGGCCAATCTCAGATCAACCACCTAATGACCATCAAAACCTTGGAACAATCTTCTTGGCCCCCACATATCTATTTTTCGCATCATACAAGAGGCCATTCCTATGCCTATATTGTAGTCAGCCTCACCTTCTCCACACCCCTCTAACTCGCATCCATCTACTCAACTTCAAGGACTGGGAAAACTGAGGCAAAAAACAGAATTCCAGCATTTGAAAGGTCATTCCTGGCTCAACTAGGAGGACATGCGGCCCCTTTGACCTTGTCCCACAGCTGTATTGGGACCCCTCTGCCCTGCCCCAGGTGGAGGCAGACTGCCTTCACTGGATGAAGATCTAGAGACTGAACTGCAAGATGTTAAGAAACTGAGCATAGCACAAGAATAGAAGTTAGGGCACACTCCCCCACCGAACCGTGTGGCCTTGCACAAGCGCCTTAACCTCCTTGGTTGAGTCATTTAAACTCTGTTACTTCTGCTGTGTTGTGAGGATGGTAGAGGCATATAAATGTACTTCCTACTTGAAAATTATGAAATTAACTCATTTTCATACCCATTCCAAGGTTTGTCCTTACCTTTCCAGGGAGGAAGGCCTGAGCAGGTATGGCAAAGAGCTCTTTTTTGGTTGCCTGCCTTGGGCAAGTTCCTGATACAAGAAAAAGGAATTGCCCTGAGTTTCCTCATGGCAGTCAGGATGACACCAGCTCCCAGCCTGCTCGTGCCTCCAAGTTGTCCACCCACCGACTGCCACGCAGGTGTGAGCCGCATATTCCCTCTTCTCACTTCCCTTCCCGCCTGTCCAGTTCTAACAGGTCCTTGTCGCCTCTCTCCACTCTGGTTTTGCCCCCAGGCCCCTCTCTGAGGGTACTACCTTCCCAGCTCCGCCCCCAACCAGGGGAGCTCTGAAGGAGGGAAAGAAATGAGTGCAGGTGTCTCTGGTCCTTCAAGCCCTCAAGTACAACCCTTACACAAACACCCAGGCTCCTCCAAACCTCTGTGCCCCAGAGAAGGTAGCCATGTGGCTTCCCAGGTTCTCCACTGAGGACTTGAGTATTCAGACTCCGGTATTTCCTTCTTTCTCTTAGTCCTTCATGTCTTCCGTCTTTCTTCCCTTCTTCCACAGGGATTTTCCCTTTTCTTCTTTGCTGAAGGTGCCCACTGTCTCTCCTCCTTTTCTCTCCTCCTAGGCCATTCTTGAATTCTGGATGAAGGGAGATAAGGAAAGGAGATAAGAGTTCTTTTCTGTCTTCATCAGCTCAGAGGCCATCCTTCTGAGGGCTGTATCCCCACAGGTCCCCCAGTAATCTCTAGGCATCAGAACCCCCAGTGAGGGATTCTCTCTCATGGCATTTGGAGAAAAAACAGGAAATGTTGTGAAATGCTGAGTTCTACACAAAGCAGCCTTTGCAGCTCAGTTGACCACTAACACGCAAAGTGGCCAAAGACCTACCACAACGATGCTACTGATGAGCACGCTGTGGTGTATGAGATCCTTCTCCAACATCAGCACTTTCTTCCCAGTTTCACAGCCACAACTCTGTGGGTCAGGTGGGTTTACCTACATCTACAAGTAAGAAAATGGACTTAGAACGGTGCCTAGACTGCCTAAAATCACATCTGGAGTGTGGTGAACCTGAGGCTGGCTCTTTCTCCCACCCACACTAAAATTATTCTTACCATTTCGAGACATCATATCTTTCATTTTATTCTCACAGCAATCCTGTGAGGCGGACAACAACCCTGTCAAGAAAAATCAGTTCAAGAAGGAGGAATGACTTACTTACAGCCCCACAGTAACTCCAAGCCCTGAACTCCAAAAGGAAAGGAGGAAGAAGGGCTCGCCGCCCCCACCCCAGCCTCCGCCAGCCAGCAGCCTGGGATGCTGCCCGGGTCTCAGCCAGGAAAACGTGGAGAGATCCAGGCCCCGCCCCCTGACCTTGTACTCTGCCAGCCTCGGGGAAAGGGAGTGGGGAAAGCCTCAGCTAGTTCCCAACACGCAGTCCCCACTTGGGCGCGCGCCCTGGGGTGAGGCTTCCTGGGGAAGCCGAAGGCCTCGAACTCCGCGCCGAAGAAGGCGGAAAAGCCCCCGAGACCTGGACGCCTTAGCCCAGAATGGGTGGAACGAGGAAAGGAGCCCGAGGAGACAGGGTGCGAGAGCCAAAGCTGGACCAGCTCCACCCGCGCGGGGTCAGGGCCCTTGGAATTGCCCTGGAGGAATTTCTGGAGGAATCCCTGTGGAGTTGGGGTGTCGAGCGCGGCGTGGGGCGGAGCAATCCTTCCGGCCTTCCCCAGCGAAGGTGGGCACTGAGAGGCCGCGAGGGCCAGACCCGGGTTTTCTGTATATCCAGGAGGCCTGGGCTTCCCGGCCACCCCCGGAGCCACAGGGAGCCTATCCGGCTGGGCAGGAGCCCAGGAAGGCCCGCGCTTTCTCTGAAAGTGAAAGGAGTGGGCGGGGGGCGCGGCCGAGGCGGGGCCCAGGCGGGCTGCGGCGCAGGCTCCGCCTCGGGGCAGTCTCGAGCCGGGGGCGCCGCGCGTCTCCAGTGCCCGCCGCGCCGCGGGCTGGTGGGCTCCGC